>BLSH010501806.1:53324-64211 GCA_018402905.1 Glandirana rugosa
AGATACGGAGACATTGGGTATTGTTGTTCTGACTACTCCCTAGGTACGGAGACATTGGGTATCGTTGGTCTGACTACTCCCTAGTTGCTATGGGTTACAGAGGCATGGATCCCTCATCAGTCTTGTTGTTATGGGTTACAGAGGCATAGATCCCTCATCAGTCTTGTTGTTATGGGTTACAGAGGCATGGATCCCTCATCAGTCTGGTTGCTATGGGTTACAGAGGCATAGATCCCTCATCAGTCTGGTTGCTATGGGTTACAGAGGCATGGGTCACTCATCAGTCCGGTTGCTATGGGTTACAGAGGCATAGATCCCTCATCAGTCTGGTTGCTATGGGTAACAGGCATGGATCACTCACCAGTCTGGTTGCTATGGGTTACAGAGGCATGGATCCCTCATCAGTCTAGTTGTTATGGGTTACAGAGACATGGATCCCTCATCAGTCTGGTTGCTATGGGTTACAGAGGCATGGATTACTCATCAGTCTGGTTGCTATGGGTTACAGAGGCATGGCTCACTCATCAGTCTAGTTGCTATGGGTTACAGAGACATGGATCCTTCATCAGTCTGGTTGCTATGGGTTACAGAGGCATGGATTACTCATCAGTCTGGTTGCTATGGGTTACAGAGGCATGGGTCACTCATCAGTCTGGTTGCTATGGGTTACAGAGGAATGGATCCCTCATCAGTCTGGTTGCTATGGGTTACAGAGGCATGGATCCCTCATCAGTCTGGTTGCTATGGGTTACAGAGGCATGGATTACTCATCAGTCTGGTTGCTATGGGTAACAGGCATGGATCACTCACCAGTCTGGTTGCTATGGGTAACAGGCATGGATCACTCACCAGTCTGGTTGCTATGGGTTACAGAGGCATGGATCACTCACCAGTTTGGTTGCTATGGGTTGCAGAGGCATGGATCCCTCATCAGTCTGGTTGCTATGGGTTACAGAGGCATAGATCCCTCATCAGTCTGTTTGCTATGGGTTACAGAGGCATGGATCCCTCATCAGTCTTGTTGCTATGGGTTACAGAGGCATGGATCCCTCATCAGTCTGGTTGCTATGGGTTACAGAGACATGCATCCCTCATCAATCTGGTTGCTATGCGTAACAGAGACATGGATCGCTCATCAGTCTGGTTGCTATGGGTTACAGAGGCATGGATTCCTCATCAGTCTGGTTGCTATGGGTTACAGAGACATGCATCCCTCATCAATCTGGTTGCTATGCGTAACAGAGGCATGGATTCCTCATCAGTCTGGTTGCTATGGGTTACAGAGACATGCATCCCTCATCAATCTGGTTGCTATGGGTTACAGAGGCATGGATCCCTCATCAGCCTGGTTGCTATGGGTTACAGAGGCATGGATCCCTCATCAGTCTGGTTGCTATGGGTTACAGAGGCATGGATCCCTCATCAGTCTGGTTGCTATGGGTTACAGCATTCATGCAGAATAAATCCCCCTCTGACCCCCTCGGAGGGGGTTTGGTTCACGGGGTCACATAGGGGGCCCCGATCTCTGACCCCTGACCCCCATCCCTGATAATGGAGATTACACACATGGCGTCCCCCTTTCTAGGACTGGCAGATGTGGAACGCACGGCAGCTGCACAGCGGCCCCCCGAGGGCCCCCCGGACTGACAGATGTTGCTAACACCATTGTCACGCCATTGACACGGAAAAGGCGGTGTCCTGGAAAAGTCACAGGAGAACTTTCTGTGCATTTTCACCGCGGCGTGAGGGGGAGGGGAGGGGGGCGACATTCATCGGGGATGGAGATGGATTGCGGCAGAACGCCACAAATTCTCTTATGGGAAGGGACACGCCCATATTCCATCACAATGGAAGGGAACAGATCATACAATATGGCGGCACGTTTCCCGGGAAAATATAAATAGCGCCAAAGTCTGAAGAGCCGCCCCTTTAATAATATAATGTGGGGGAGGGGCCGCACGCTGAGCGCTGTGATGTCATACAATTTATAAATCAATCGACCTGCCAAGTAACCCTCAGAAAATTGGTGACGTTTGTAATATTTTCGCCATTTGCGTTCCAAGGATGGCATTGCACTCGCCGCCGTTTTCCCGGGAGATCCCGGGCTCAGGAAACATTGCCCGCAATTTATAGCACGCCGCCCTTTTGTTTGCCACCAACGATCGCCTTTAAACATTCGCCGCTTTCAAACGTATTCATGAAGAGCCGCCCACATTCGCCGCAGTTCCCGGCTTCTCCGCCATTCACATTACTGGGTGAATACACCGGACAGATCTTAATAAATACGCCGCTAGGTGAATGCGGTGACGCTGCCCATTTTACGCCCCCTTGTGATCGGCGGCGGGGAGAATTCCCAGCGTGCTGAAAAATATTTATTACTTGAAGATTGAGCAGACATGGGAAAGAAAGGACGATCGTCCGCCGCGGGTTCAGGAAAATCGTCGCAGGCATAGAATGGGGCAGCGTGAGATGCAATAACCATGTGTGGTAACCCATAGCAACCGACCTGCCTTCACCGCAGCCTGATCAGTGACAGATCAATGCTGATTGGTTGCTATCAGTGACAGATCAATGCTGATTGGTTGCTATCAGTGACAGATCAATGCTGATTGGTTGCTATCAGTGACAGATCAATGCTGATTGGTTGCTATCAGTGACAGATCAGTGCTGATTGGTTGCTATCAGTGGCAGATCAATGCTGATTGGTTGCTATCAGTGACAGATCAGTGCTGATTGGTTGCTATCAGTCACAGATCAGTGCTGATTGGTTGCTATCAGTGGCAGATCAATGCTGATTGATTGCTATCAGTGACAGATCAATGCTGATTGGTTGCTATCAGTGGCAGATCAATGCGGATTGGTTGCTATCAGTGACAGATCAGTGCTGATTGGTTGCTATCAGTCACAGATCAATGCTGATTGGTTGCTATCAGTGGCAGATCAATGCGGATTGGTTGCTATCAGTGACAGATCAGTGCTGATTGGTTGTTATCAGTCACAGATCAGTGCTGATTGGTTGTTATTAGTGACAGATCAATGCTGATTGGTTGCTATCAGTGACAGATCAATGCGGATTGGTTGCTATCAGTGACAGATCAGTGCTGATTGGTTGTTATCAGTCACAGATCAGTGCTGATCGGTTGTTATTAGTGACAGATCAATGCTGATTGGTTGCTATCAGTGACAGATCAATGCTGATTGGTTGCTATCAGTCACAGATCAGTGCTGATTGGTTGTTATCAGTCACAGATCAGTGCTGATTGGTTGTTATTAGTGACAGATCAATGCTGATTGGTTGCTATCAGTGACAGATCAATGCTGATTGGTTGCTATCAGTGACAGATCAATGCTGATTGGTTGCCATGAGTCACAGATCAATGATGATTGGTTGCTATGGGTTACATCAGTTTGTATATTGTTATTTCCCCCACACAGGCATTGTATAAATATATTGATTATAGATCACACAGACATTGTATAAATTGAATATAGATTGCAGAACCTACAGACGTATATATTGATTATAGAATTTAGGGACATGTATACATATTGATTATAGGTGATAAATTACAGAATCCACAGACATTGTATATATTGATTATAGATTACAGAATCTACAGACATTGTATATATTGATTATAGATTACAGAATCTACAGACATTGTATATATTGATTATAGATTCAGAATCTACAGACATTGTATATATTGATTATAGGTGATAAATTACAGAATCTGCAGACATTGTATATATTGATTATAGAACCTACGGACATGTATACATATTGATTATAGGGGATAAATCACAGACCCTCCGGACATTGTATATATTGATTATAGATTACTTAAAGGCACCGACAGGATTCCTCCCAGGACAGACCACACAGACTTTATAACAGAAACATTTCCAATACAACCTGTTCTAATAACGGCCGCCGTAACCCATAGCAACCAAGCAACCCACTATTCTGTAATCAGATTGCTGATTGCGTGCAAATACGTTATTGTTAATCTTCACAATGGTTTTGTGACCAAATCAATAGTTGTAGCTTTGTGTGAAGGCGTGGCCAAGCGGCGTCTGCGCTCTTTACTTTGCCGCCACGGATGGAATTCAGGCGCAGAGCTTCGCTGTGATGAGGGACGCAGATCTCTTTATTGTAATAGCGGCTAATTTATTCTGCAATCTCCCCCGGAATCGGGTTTAATCTAAAAGTAATGGCAGAAATAACCGCAATCTAAGGTTTATAACCGCCCCCCCGACTCCCGATACAATGTAACCGGGCGATTTCCTGCATCTGGTGACACATTGTTACATTGCCAATCGGCCGCGGTGGAATTTTGCCGACCTCTTCGGATCGCGTCAACAAAGATCCGTTATTGATAATAATTCAGATCGACAAAAAAATTGATCATTTACACGAATAACGGATAGGTCGTATTTTTGATGAATATTTGGAACAATACCTGTGGGCATTGCGTCGATCGTTTGGCTGCGATCAGAAATCGCTACATGCGTGGCCACCTTTTACAACACGTGGTCCAAAAAAAAACCCCCTCCTTCCTGACCCCCCGAAGACGATCGGATCTCCCATCAATGATAAGTTTATGAGACCAGGAATGCTGCGCTACAGCCTAGGTGGGCGATGGGCACCACATGCCCAGATATCGCATCTCCTTAGGGAGCCATCGCAGTGCCGATCACTGCGATCGATCGATTTTCTTCCTTTTAGTCAGCCATAGGAGCGATCACTGCGATCGATCGATTTTCTTAATTTTAGTCGTGCGCGCAGTGAAAGGATCGGGATGGTTTTTATGGTTCTGAAACTTTCCTCTCCCCCCCCCCCCCCACCATGAAGAGAGAACGCGCCATCAGAGGGGCGCAGACAGACGACACGGAAAGTTTTTTTACCCGGGTGGACGGTGGCGGCCTGGCGTCCCCTTCTCCTGGTTCTCACACTGTAACCCGGCCAGCGCAGAGTTTTACAGCCCCGGGGGAGGGGGGGGGGGTGGAGGTGGGCGGAGTTCACCCCCTTTAGGATGAGGGGCCCCAGAAGTTTGCATTGTGGATCCTCTTTGAATATTGAGTCGGTAAGAGGCTCCAGCTGGCTGCCATGGCGACCAGCGCCGGGCAACCAGCTCTGAATGTGGCCGAACAATGCCGCGCTAAGCTGACTGTCACCCTATGGGCGGCTGTGCCAGGGTGCCGCGGACGGGCCGGAGGGGCGAGGAAGGAGCTGGGGGGAGAGCGATAAGTTCCAGATACCATAAGATTATTTATAGGGGCCAATATTGGCCCCCAGTGCCTTACAACGCATACGCCAGGTGGGGTACACTGCAACAGGCTTGCATCTAGGGCAACTGTGAACTGGGGGGGCACAACATATGAGGGAGATTGGGGGAGGGGTTCGTGTGATAAGTTTGAGATACTATAAGATGATTTATAGGGGCCAACACCGGCCCCTGTGCCCTACAACCCATACGCCAGGCAGGGTTCACCTCACCAGGCCTGTGCCTAGGTCAACTGTGAACTGGGGGCACAACATATATGAGGGAGATTGGGGGAGGGGGGTCATGTGATGAGTTCCAGATACCATAAGATTATTTATAGGGGCCAACATTGGCCCCCAGTGCCCTACAACACCAGGCAGGGTACCCCACACCAGGCCTGCAAACGTTGGTGGTGGTGGGGTGGGGGACTCAATGCATATGATGGAGATTGGGAGAGGAGGTGTTCCAGATAAATTCCAGATACCATGAAATGACTTATAGGGGCCAACAATGGCCCCCAGTGCCCTACAACGCCAGGCAGGGTACACAACAACAGGCCTGTGCCTAGGGCAGCAAACATTGGTGGGGGGCTCAATGCATATGAGGGAGATTGGGAGAGGAGGTGTTCATGTGATAAATTCCAGATACCATAAAATAACTTATAGGGGCCAACAATGGCCCCTGCACCCTACAATGTACGTAACATCCCACGTCCCCGGTAACAACCGGGGATATTCGGCAGAAAACATTGGGGGGGGGGCACACTGTATATAAAGGATATCAGGGGGTGCAGGAGATCAGGTAAGGAGGGTTCATGTGAAAAGTTCCAGGTAAGGTGATCTAAAGGGACAAGACCGGCCCCTGTGCTCTCCAACGCATACGCCACTTGGGGTGCACCACACCAGGCCTGTGCCTAGGGCAGCAAACATTGGTGGGGGGCTCAATGCATATGAGTGAGATTTGGAGAGGAGGTGTTCATGTGATAAATTCCAGATACCATAAAATAACTTATAGGGGGCAACAATGGCCCCTGCACCCTACAATACATACGTCAAGTGGGGTACACCATGACAGGCCTGCGTCTAAGGCAGAAAACATGGAGGGGGGGCACACTGTATATAAAGGATATCAGGGGGTGCAGGAGATCAGGTAAGGAGGGTTCATGTGATAAGTTCCAGATAAGATGATTTAAAGGGGCAAGGCATATGCCAGGCAGGGTACACCACACCAGGCCTGTGCCTGGGGCAACTGTGAACAGGGGGCCCATTGTATATACATGAGATCAGAGGGTGCAATGTATACAAAGGAGATTGGGGGAGATCATGTAATAAGTTCCAGATACCATAAGAGGATTTGCAGGGCCCGACACCGGCCCCTGTGCCCTACAACATATACGCCAGTCGGAGTCACCACACCAGGCCTGTGACTAGGGCAACTGTGAACAGGGTGCCCATTGTGTATAAATGAGATCTGAGGGTGCAATGTATATGTAGGAGATTTGGGGGGGGGGGGGGTCATGTAATCAGGCTCTTGTTTTTGTGTGGTATATATCATGTGTGAGTTTACAATAAAGTTAGTTCCAGTTTGCACCTAAGCTAGTGTCGTCTAGATCTAGGGAGCAATATTCAGCTACAATGCCCGGTTCGTGGGTGGAGGAAGCTGTATACTGATGGAGGCACCCATGTTGGGTGGGATTTGGTGGTGGCGGTGGGATCTGCTTCCTCTCTACGAGCAGCCCAAGCCACCACTGGGACCCAGGGTCGGGTGATAGCGAAGAAGTGTTCCAGGAGGTTCGGGTCTCCATGGAAGCGGAGTTCCAGTGGCGAATGCAAGAGGCGCTCGCCCAGTACGGAGAACCTGGTTCTGCCCGGGACGCTCTGGATGAAGGCTCTCCAAGTGGAACAAGACTATTATGGAAAGGTCCTCCCTACATCCATGGAATGGTACTGGCTGCAGTTGGACCTTTCCTAGGAGAGCATCCTTCGGGAGGATGGAGCCGGATAGGCTGGTCCAGACAGAAATGGGCGTTGGTAATTGGGCACTGCAATGGTTTGCTACCCAAGGGTGTCTGTGGATGAAGAACAGCGATCCCATAGAAGGCAGCCCGGGATTGATATCTGAGACGCTTCAGGAGGACCCACATTTTGGTAGGGCAGCGGAGATGGGATGTTATGGATTTGGAGTCGCCCGCCTAAACGCTGGCACTGGGCCCAAGTGCCACCAGTCCGTGCCCTGGAATTTCAGCAATTCCAAGGAATGGGGATTTAAAATACTTTTCTTCTGAGGAGGAAGAACCCAGTGAACCTCCAGCAGAGGAGCTGGCATCAAGGCAGAGAGCTGAAGACCTCGAGGCCCAGGGTGAGAAGGTGGCAGTTCTTCCCCAATGGAGGTCAGAGATGCAAGCATGCCACCTCCTCAGCTGCAGGCCAAGGACCAGGGAGAGGAGGTGATCGTCCCATCTCCCCAGCGGCAGATCCACAGTCCAGGAGCAGAGGAAGCCGTCTTCCTTCCCTGGCAAGGATCCGTGCACCTGGGAGGCCATACCAGAGAAATGTCTTCCCAGCAGCTGGGTGAGAGCACGGGAGAGGGAGCAGCTGGCTCATCTACCCAGTGGCAGTTGGAGGACCAGGGAGGAGAGGAAGACATCCTCACTCCCCAACAGTTAGCTGGAGCGGATGATGTGGGAACCCCAGCAGAAGAGCTGGCATCAGGGCACAGCGCTACCAACCTCTGCCCAGCACCAGCAACAACTCCAGAGTTCCAGAAAGCCAGGACAGGTGGACCCTCTCCTCAGCAACAGGCCAAGGACCAGGGAGAGGAGGTGGTTGCCCTCCCTCCCCAGCGGCAGATCCAGTCTGGGAGTGGAGGAAGCCGCCTTCTTCCCCGTCAGTTAGCTAAAGTGGATGATGTGGGAACCCCAGCAGATGAGCTGGCATCAGGGCACAGCGCTACCAACCTCTGCCCAGCACTGGCAAAAACTCCGGAGTTCCAGAAAGCCAGGACAGGTGGACCCTCTCCTCAGCAACAGGCCAAGGACCAGGGAGAGGAGGTGGTTGCCCTCCCTCCCCAGCGGCAGATCCAGTCTGGGAGTGGAGGAAGCCGCCTTCTTCCCCGTCAGTTAGCTAAAGTGGATGATGTGGGAACCCCAGCAGATGAGCTGGCATCAGGGCACAGCGCTATCAACCTCTGCCCAGCACCGGCAACAACTCCAGAGTTCCAGAAAGCCAGGACAGGTGGACCCTCTCCTCAGCAACAGGCCAAGGACCAGGGAGAGGAGGTGATCATCCTGTCTCCCCAGCGGCAGATCCACAGTCCAGGAGCAGAGGAAGCCTCCTCCTTCCCCAACAGTTAGCTAAAGCGGATGATGTGGGGTCCCCAGCAGAAGCGCTGGCATCAGGGCAGAGCGCTACCAACCTCTGCCCAGCACCGGCAACAACTCCAGACTTCCAGGGAGCCAGGGACAAGCTTATGTGGTGAAGCTCCTACTCCCAGCAGATGTGCTGGCAACAGGGCAGAGTGCTACCAACCTCTGCCCAGCACCTACAGTGTCTCCACAGCTTCAGGGAGCAGTCGGCCCCTCTCCCCAGCAGCAGACTGAGCTCCAGAATGGTAAAGACCACCCAGCTGAATCGCTGGTGGACGGACAGGGAATCAACGACGACCTCTGTACCACACCTGCTAATGACGACCATTGCCTGCAGCTAAGAATGGAGATCATTTGGACCACCTATGTGGGTTCACTCCACAGGTGGAGATCTTGGACCTGCTTAGTCTACTTTGGATGGGGGAGAAATGTGACCGATCCAACCAGGACAGGGGCTTTTGGAGGGGACTGCAGGGTGGCCACTTGCCTACTATGTACCCTGCTCTATTCTCTGGGAGGTGTGTGCCTTGGGCACCCTTGGAGGGTTTTGCTTTGGATTCGGGTCCATATCTCCCCGTAACACACAAACTGGGAACCTAGGACCTGGATACACATTTGGGGCCCCTATGCACAAATCATGCTTCACCCCCCTAGACTGGGAGATGCAGAGCAGATGTTAATATAATCAGCTCAAACCACCTGATACCGGGGTCTCCTGATACTGGTGTCTCCTGATTCTTGTGTCTCCTGATTCTCGTGTCTCCTGATTCTCGTGTCTCCTGATTCTGGGGTCTCCTGATTCTGGGGTCTCCTGAAACCGGGGTCTCCTGATACCGGGGTCTCCTAATACCGGGGTCTCCTAATTCTGGGGTCTCCTAAAACCAGGGTCTCCTGATACCGGGGTCTCCTGATTCTGGGGTCTCCTGAAACCGGGGTCTCCTGATACCGGGGTCTCCTAATTCTGGGGTCTCCTAAAACCGGGGTCTCCTGATACCGGGGTCTCCTGATTCTGGGGTCTCCTGAAACTGGGGTCTCCTGAAACTGGGGTCTCCTGATACTGGGGTCTCCTGAAACCGGGGTCTCCTGATACTGGGGTCTCCTGAAACCGGGGTCTCCTTATACTGGGGTCTTCTGATTCTGGGGTCTCCTGATTCTGGGGTCTCCGGAAACCGGGGTCTCCTGATTCTGGGGTCTCCTGATTCTGGGGTCTCCTGAAACCGGGGTCTCCTGATACTGGGGTCTCCTGATACTGGGGTCTCCTGAAACCGGGGTCTCCTGATACCGGGGGTCTCCTGAAACTGGGGTCTCCTGATTCTGGGGTCTCCTGAAACCGGGGTCTCCTGATATCGGGTTCTCCTGATACCGGAATCACCTGATTCTGGGGTCTCCTGAAACCGGGGTCTCCTGATACCGGGTTCTCCTGATACCGGAGTCACCTGATTCTGGGATCTCCTGATACCGGAGTCATCTGATTCTGGGGTCTCCTGATACCGGGTTCTCCTGATACCGGGGTCTCCTGATACCTGTGGAAGGTGTTATGCGTGTCTTTGCCCCATAGCGTGCCTCCTAGGTTCATTCCCATTGCTGAGTCACCTATTGTCTCTGTCTGATCATCTCTTGGGGGTGAGGTCAGTATTGTTACATTGTTATAGAACCATTGTGGGATGTTTATGTTGTTAGATTGCTGTTTATGTTGGCTGTTCATTCGATGTGCTGATATTACTGTTTACAGTTTGCATTGTTTAAGATAATGTGATCAGGCTCTTCTCTGATTCTATGGTAGTTTACAATAGTGAGTTCCGGTGTGCACCTAAGCTAGTGTCAAGTAGCACTGGGGTGCTTAGCTACAATACCCGGTTCAAGGGTCCAGGGTGGAGGAAGCGGTATCTTGGCAGAGCCACCCAAGCAGGGTGACAAGTGATCACACTTTCCATTGTGGGAGGGGCAGAGACACAAACTACAGCAGGAAATCTCCCCATTGTGGGAGGGGCAGAGACACAAACTACTGCAGGAAATCTCCCCATTGTGGGAGGGGCAAAGACACAAACTACTGCAGGGAAATCTCCCCATTGTGGGAGGAGCAGAGACACAAACTACTGCAGGAAACCTCCCCATTGTGGGAGGGGCAGAGACACAAACTACTGCAGGAAATCCCCCCATTGTGGGAGGGGCAGAGATACAAACTACTGCAGGAAATCTCCCCATTGTGGGAGGAGCAGAGACACAAACTACTGCAGGAAATCTCCCCATTGTGGG
>BLSH010501822.1:50072-60475 GCA_018402905.1 Glandirana rugosa
TTTTAACCAACACTTTGTACTAAAATCATAGAAAACCCACAGCGGGGAATTCATTCCTTCATTTTCGGAGCTGTCACTATCCACCTTGGATTCGCAACATTCCCAAGGGGCAGTTCTGTAGGATTAGACAGAATTGCTCCTTGGATAATGACTATGCAGAGGAAGGAGCCGTTTTAAAGAAGAAATTTTTAGATAAAAAATACCCGGAAAGGTTGGTTGAGGAAGCCTTCCAATTTTATCAGAAAGAGAAACCTACCAGACCCAAACAGATCAATCCCCCCCAACCCATCAGATTTGTGATCATGTTTCACAACCAATTTTGAAAAATGGAGAACATCTTCTCTAAGCATTGGTACATCTTACTCCAGGATCCCAATCTTAAGCATTCCCTCCCATCTAGGCCCAAAATTACCTATCGCAGGGCGCCCAATCTCAAAAATAAAGTGGCACCTAGCAAGCTGAAGACCCCTCTTGCGACCTTGGTGCAACAGGCCACGTTGTTCCCTCTCGTGGGCATGTACCAATGTCGTAAGAAACCCTGTAAAACCTGCCACTTTATAAGACATAAACAAAAGTCCTTTGAGGTGAAGGGTCGAACCTATCCGATATCGGAATTCTACACATGTGCTTCAGACTTTGTAGTATATGGGCTGTCCTGCCCATGTGGCCTAGTATATGTTGGACGAACCACACGCACATTGAGGTGTCATTTCGGACAACATAGAAGAGCCATAGAAGGGAAAAAAGATTTCCACAGTGTCTCTAGACACTTTCTTGAAGCCCATAGGGGCTCCACAGATGGATTATCAGTGTGGGTCATAGAGCAGGTATCCAGAAGTCTCCCCCTGGCGGAACGTTTCAAAAGGTTGTGTGCCAGGGAAACCTTCTGGATATATACCTTAGACGTTCTCTCACGGGGGGGCTTGAATGAATGTATAGAGGTATCCACCATTCTTTAGCCTCCTTTGGTTTGCCGCTTACTGACGTCCATTTGGTGGTTTCTTATGTCTTCCCATTAATAACACATTTTTATATGTTTATACAGCCCTTTGATATTTGTCCATTGTAGTTACTATATGTAAACTGAAGCTATACTGTATCCATGAGTTTCTTCCCAAAAGTTCTACTAGAGACTCTAGTTTTTCTAGGTCCATCATTATCTTGTTCGGGCTGATCTATACATAAGTTGTAGGTATGTTCTGGTGATTCACCTTTGAACCTAGATTCATTATTTTAATTCTTATGAACCATTGCTTTGGCTGTTTTTTTAGCTATCCATTAATGTCTAGATTGATTTCAGGATGATGCGAATTAATTTGGCGATTGTATGTAAATCTTTTTATGAGATATGTCATTTTTATGTTTGTTATTCATATAGGGATGAGTTCGTACATTTCCATGAATGCTCTACCTTCCATTCCTTCCTCCCGCCCCTAGGGGCTCCCATAGGCTATTTAAATGGTAGTTAGGAGTACATTCAATAGACTGATCCTTCTTGTTTGCCTGAGGAAGTGGCACAGGACACACGTCACCTGACCTGCTAGCCTACGAAACGCGTCGCAGTTTGATGACGCCATCACCCTAGGACTTCCGTAGCTGTGTTCCAAGCCTCGCTCCCGCTTTCCTACCAGCCGGCTTTTACATCCAGGTACGGTGCGGATGACGGAGGAGTGGGCTCCAGCTTAAAACATCCCGGATCTCCCAGAAGTGACAGCGATCTACACATTATTTGATCAGCGGACATGCCTATTATTGCTCCATTTTTGTTAGTGTTTTTATTCTGTTTTCTATTAAAATATTACCAGCATATTGCACTTAGGAGGCGCCTTCCTTTGTGCTTTACCAAGAAAGGTGTGAATGCTAAGGAACTGGGGTGGGAGCTGTGCTTCAATCCGTTGAGCAAAAAAGTCAACCATGTGCATTTTTCTCCAAAAAAAATGCTCTCAGGCAGAGAAAAATTATGCCATTGGTGATCGGGAGGCTCTTGCCATTAAATTGGCGTTAGAGGAGTGGTGTCATCTCTTGGAAGGCTCCCTTCACTCTATAACTATCTTCATGGATCATAAAAATCTGCAGTAACGGAGAGGCGTGTCCAGCCAGCAACAGAGACGGCCACGTTGTAACAGAGCTCAAGCATTGAGGCTGCAAAGCGACAAGGAAGTGACGGAGGTACACGCAAAAATGACCACAAGTACCCCACACTCCTACCCGCCCGGGGAACAAAAAACATAGGCCACAGAGGTGCGGTCCACAAAAACTCAGATTTTTCCGCCATCAGAGGAGACAGGGGAATCAAAGATGGTGCCTGCTCCATCACACAGATGCAGGCCGTGGCTGCAGAAGATTCCACTCCTGGATCCAGCTCATATGCATCAACGGTATGTACAGCAGTCGGCAGATCTATCCCTGAGGAATATGAACAATCGCCCCCTGACAGCCCCACAAAATATAAAAAAGCCAGACGGGGAAATAGAATGTGAGGTATCAGACATGGAGGAAGGCTCAGCAGCAGAGCATCATGCCTAAACAACTCTTGAGCAATTCCGTTCCTTCCCTCAACCTGCATCAATAGCGAACATAAAAGAAATGCTAATCTCTCTTAGAAATTCTATGCATCTAGACATGAAGAAATCACTAAGACCTATTAAAGCTGATATACAGGAACTATAACAGAGAGTGGCGCATTTTAAGCACAAAATGGATGATGCTTATACTGCCCATAACAACATAGTAGACGCATACCAAAAACAGCAAACTGACATACAAAGGATGGCAGCTAAAATAGCAGACATGGAAGACCGCAGTCGAAGGAACATTACGTTTCGCGGAATTCCAGAAACTATCTCTGCTACAGACTTACAAGGCTACCTACGCCAATTACTCCATAAACTAGTTCCAGGGGAGAATGAAATGGAGCTCATCATAGACAGAGCACATAGACTGCCCAAACCGGCCTTCCTCCTGAACACAGTACCACACGATGTGCTAGCAAGGATTCATTACTACCATGTAAAAGAGGCCATGCAAGCCATACGAAAATCACCTAAATTGGATGGTCAATTAGTCAGCGTAGCATTGTATACTGACTTCATCTATACCAACAGTACGCAGCCCTCAAACCAAAACATAGCTTATGGACATGATTGAGTCTCCATCTAGATATAACAGGGAGACACAATACACCGCTCTCTTCTATTGTTTGCAGTTCTCACTGCTGCTGGCACCGGGATCCTTTTTACGTTATACATGCTACTTTCTTTTGCACTAATTTCTGTCCTTATTAGTATTATAATTAGGAAGCTGCTTAACCCTGTAACCCAGATAAGCCTACTACAAGACCTCTGGGCAATATTTTCCTAATTCCTCTACCTCACCACGATACCTACAGGCATAAGGAAAGCACAAAAAACTACATACACTACGATGCATTCCACCCCTTGAAGACCTCCATCACCACCAGATACCAAAAAGGACCCAACTAATTCACCTGCAACAACTATCTCCCACCATGACTATTAAATTAATTTCTCTCAATGTTAAAGGTTTGAACAGCCCCTTTAAATGAAAGCTCATATGGCAAGAAGCTCAGACGTAATAGAGATGTCCTCAGTATACAGGAAACCCACATCTCAGCATGCAAAGCTCCCAAATGTTCCCATAAACCAGTGGTTCTCAATTCCTGTCCTCGGGACCCCCCAACAGGCCAGGTTTGCAGGATAACTGAAATACATCACAGGTGATATAATTTGCTGCTCAGTGATTGCAGTGTTCTTGTCTGAATCCCCTCAAGGTAATACTTATAATCTGGCCTGTTAGTGGGTTCCGAGGACCAGAGTTGAGAACCACTGCCATAAACTATACCCTCATACCTTCTTCGCAAACGCAAGTACAAAACATAATGGCATACTCATCGCTATTAAGAACTCTATTGCCTTTACTTTACAGGAGGAAATTACTGATCCCATTGGTCGATACATTATCTTAAGATGTACACTAAATAATACCCCACACACTATTGTTTCTGTGTATGCCCCTAACAAGGGCCAATTATCTTTCTTAAGGAAATTACTAAAGAAAGTTAAAAAGATATGTACAGGAAAACTTTTGCTGTTGGGCGACTTTAATTTGATCAATTGACTGTTCCCAACCCACTCACAGTTATAAATCAACATTGCATAAATGTTTTCATAGCAAATCCCTTCACGATGCATGGAGGTGTCTACACGCAGACGAAAAACTTCACCTTTTTGCCAGCCCCCCACAAATCCTATACAAGGATAGACCTGGTTCTCACAGATCTCAGCACTCTTTATAACATTCAAGAGGCTACTATTGGTAATATAACATGGTCAGATCATGCCCCTATAATGATAACAATCTCTGAAAAACACAATGAAGGGCCCACACTATTATGGTGCAATAACACCCACATCTTTAAACAGGCATTGCACCGAAAAAAGGTGGTCGAACAGCTAGAGGAATTTTTCCAATTTAATATTGCGAATGAAAACACTAATGCTAATATTTGGTGTGCATATAAAGCTTACATCAGGGGTATTTTACTGCAAATAGCCTCCAGGGAAAAGAAAAAGAGGTCACAGGCAATGAACTCCATTCTTGCTAAAATAAAAATTTTAGAACCCCAAAATAAACAAATGACATCCAAAGTCACAATGGAGGAATTGAAACACTGTAGGCTTGAACTCAAAAAGCTTTTATTATATGAAGACGAAACGAGCATGAATTTCCTAAAGACCTCATTCTACCTGTATGGCAATAAGGCAGGCAAACATCTAGCGAGACAGATACAAACAAGACAAATAAAATCCATTTGGCATCCATATAGCATCCATGAAAAACCCCAACACAGGAACAAAAGTTTAACATCCCAAACATATCGCCATTATATTTAAAGATTATTACAGCACCCTCTACAACCTTAGCAATGACCCAATGACACTCCAACCTACAACAGAAAAAAAAAATCACACAATTTCTAGATTCAGTCAAACTTCTCTTTATCAAACCAGACAAACTAGACCACCTTAACTCCCCCTTTTCAGCTGAAGAATTAACTAAAATAATAGCCTCTCTAGCGTTAAACAAATCACCAGGCCCAGATGGCCTTTCGGCAGAATACTACCACTCCTTCAAGGAGATTCTCATACCACATCTACTGGAAATCTTTAACAAAATAGCATTTTCAGGCTTTCTACCTGCAGAGATGCTTAACACCATAATAGTCACACTGCCCAAGCCAGGAAAAGATCCCGATTTACCACAAAACTTTAGGCCAATTTCCCTTTTGTATACAGACCTTAAAATATATGCCAAATTAATAGCAAATAGAGTAGCAGCAATAACACCTAAGCTAATCAACCCAGACCAGGTAGGATTTGTTCTAAACCGCCAAGCCCCCAATGGCACTCGTAGGATACTAAACCTACAACATATAGCAGAAAGCCGAAATATTCCAGCAGCCTTTTTAGCTCTGGATGCTGAAAAGGCTTTCGATAGGGTCCACTGGGGATACCTGAAGGCAACCTTAACAAAATTTGGTTTTACTGGGTTCATCAACTCAGCTATCATGGCATTTTATTCAAAACCATCAGCACATATAATTATGACCTCTGTACTGTCTGACGTGTTCTCCATCACCAATGGTACAAGACAAGGGTGCCCCTTGTTACCCCTGATCTTTACATTGGCGATGGAGTCTCTAGCAGCAGCTATAACATCACCTAATATTTCTGGTATAACAGTAGCAGGGAAAGCATATACAATATGCCTCTTTGCGGATGATGTCATCCTGAATCTTTCCAACCTTGAATCTTCCCTCCTAGCAGTCAATAAAATAATTGGACAGGTATCCTACTACAAAATTAATATAACTAAATGCCAAGCCCTCCCCATCAACCTAAAAAGAAAGGCCAGAGGCAAAATGAAATACATATTTCCCTGCAACTGGGAATCTACCAGTATTCAATACCTAGGAACTTACTTAACTACTAGGTCCAAGGATTTATAGGAAGAAAATTATAAAAAACTACTCATTTCAGTACAAACTGAACTATCTCAGTTAAGCAAACACCCTGGCTAGGATGTATAGCCACTTTTAAAATTGAAATTTTACCAAAAAGGTTATATATATTTAGAACAGTACCCATCCCAATACCAAATTCCTTCTTTACTTCAATAAACTCTTATCTCGGATCATTCATATGGAAGGGCACCAAAGCCTGAATAGCTTGCTCAGTGTTGATCAAGCATAAAAATAAAGGAGGAATAGGAGCCCCATCGATCAAAGATTATTATAAGGCAACCTTATTAGATTAAATGAAGGCATTGCTAGATCCGACCCCAACCAAACCATGAGTATCGATAGAACAAGCCATGGTCCAAAATAGGAGCCTTAGGACATTACTATTGACAGCGGCTACCAAGCTGCCAATTCAGATACAAGAGCATCCCTCTCTATCAGGGCATCTCTATCAGCATGGAGGGACCTCCTGGAGATGAAGAAGGAAACCATCCAAATACCTTTAAAAGGTGTCCCCATACAAACAGTTGAATTCCTCATTCCAAACCAAATCAGTAGAAAAATGGGTAAGACAGGGCTTTAACACATGGGCAGAAATTCCGGAAGAAGTGAAGATTAGAGACAAATTTAAAATTCTCCAAATTAAACATTTATTTCATACAATGAATTCTGACATCCTACATATAGACAAACAAACATGGGAAATATACAATGATCCAACAGGATCTAAATGGGGAATATTGCGCTTCTACTATATACTCCAACATGAAACGCCACCTAAACAAAACATAGCCATTGGAAATTGGGAAAGGGATCTAGGGAAGTCCTACACAGAAAAACAATGGACACAAGCTACTAAAATCAGCAAGACTGCCACCCACTGTGTCCTGCACTGGGAGAATACTGTTAAAGTAAAGTAAAGCCTCTACAGATTGCTGGCGAAAATGTAGACAGGCGGGAAATCTAATGCACATCCTATGGCACTGCAAATCAGTTTCTGGCAATCAACATTTAAATTAATATCTAAAATCACAGGTTATATTATTCGCCCTTCAGATCTAACACTCATAGGACTCACATCGGTAAAATTCCCTCCTGGCATAAGAACGGTGATCATGCATATTTTGATATCAGCTAGACTGACAGTTACGTCGAAATGGAAAAAAGACTTAGCACCCCCCCCCCCCCCATAGATGCGGTCGTCTCTAGAGTGAAACTAAATTGCGTGTACGAGCATTCCTTTGCCAGTATAAAGGTAACAACAAAAAATTCAGCAAAATCCTGGGAAAGTTGGCTTAGCCTGTATAAAATATAGGACAAGAGAGGTAACCCTACTGTATATCTACATAGGGAGATACGATACTATAGGAGCAGCCTGACTGATAAGGACAACTCCAAGTTATTTCTCTTTTTTTCTTTTATACGTTTATGTTTAATCTCTATTCTACGTGGTTAGGTATCGATAATGCATAACCTAATTAGTGTCAAGATGATACAATTATAAGCAACAACGAACTGTATAGTGTAAGAAATACTGTATAGAATAATCAGAATGATAGGTTTAAAGACTTTTTTTAGGCCTGTCCACAGTTTGTTCCCAAGGGGGTGGCAGGCTCTTCCTCGTGAGAGGAGGAAGGTACCCAAGATTTCATGGACCAATTGATCTGAAGAACATCCTAATTGTCCTCAACGTAACTAATTTGTAACATTGTTTGGAATAATTGTGAAAATGCAATTTCAATCTGTATAATTTCCTACTGCTGTATATTTTCTTAATACTTTAGTATTTTTATTGAAGTTAAAAAAAAAAAAAAAAAAAATCTGCAGTACATGCAGAATGCCAAACGACTGAATCCCAGACAGGCCAGGTGGAGTCTTTTCTTTTCTCATTTCAATTTCATGATTACGTACAAACCTGGTTCCTGTAACAGTAGGGCTGATGCATTGTCCAGGTCATTTGACACTCTGGATGAGGAGCCCACCTCTGAACCTTAGCCGATCATTCTGACCTCATGCATTCTTGCATATTCTACCACCCCGGAGTCAAAAATTCCTCCTGGCAATACCTTTGTCCCCACTGAGCTAAGAACTAGGATCCTTCATTGGGGACATGATTCCAAGGGGGCAGGTTATGCTGGATTCCTCCAATCCTTCCTACTCATCAGTCGCCACTACTGGTGGCCTACACTTCATCTGGATGTCAAAGATTATGTTAAAGCCTGTCATGTCTGTGCCCAGTCCAAATCCTCCACACACACAGGTTTCCAATTTGCATCTCGATTTTGGAGAGCCTTTTGCAAGTCCCTCATTATTGTCCTAGACTACTCTTCCTCTTATTTAAATTGTTGTGTATGTGGTCATCACTCCTGTGCAATCCTTAAAAGTGCTCATCTGCTACAAATGAGAACACCCAACTTGTGCTCCCCTTCTGGGTGTGCTCTCACCTCTATGTCAGAGACCTCACAATTAAGTTTGGTCATTGCTCGAGTTTTAGTCACCAGCAGACTAATTAGTAAAGATGTTCTGTCTACCTTTAGTCCTCTTTGGCTGTGACAATGTCTCTTACCATAGGATTCATGTATGCAAGAAAAAATACTCCCATAGTGCTTAGATTATTTAAAACCAACACTTTATTAAAATGTCAACAAATCACTACTCACATATTCAAGGCACTTGTAGTGCACCACCCTAACCTCATTTGATAAAGAAAAGGAGATGAGGACATATTTCCCAGTCCCTTTCTCTGCATCCTCAGCTGCGCTGAAAATGAATGGAAAGGCATCAGAGGCTCCTCTCCATTCATAGACTGAAGCATTGTAAACAGTTCTCAGTTGATCACGGACTCTGCTCATTCAGAAAAGAAAGGAGCCCTGGAGAGAGCCCCAACTAGAGATCTGAAATCTCTTTTGATAGGGGATGTATGGGAACACTGGCCCACAAACAATCTTTCACCCACCATACAAGTTTCCATCTAGGCATGGAGACTATTACTGAGCCATGGAAGTAATACCACCCCCATACCAGATCTGCAACCCGACCTCCAGACATTAGCAGATAAAATACCCATGCTTTCGGTAAAACAAATTAAAAAATGTGGAATATCCACCCTGCAAAACCTCCTCTCCAGCTCTGCCCTCAAGACAGTTAAACAAATAGTTGAGGAATATAATGTGCCAAAAGGCTCACACTTCACAATTGCAAGAATACGGACATTCATGAGCATCCACCCTGTCCCAGTCATAAAAATTCCCCAATCAGCATGGGACTACTACAGCTCTCCTAAACCCAAAACTAAGGGCATAACGCTTTTCTACAACACGCTTCAAGAGAAAAAGACTTTTTGTGAAACCGGCACCCAACAAAATTGGGAGCGGGACCTGCAGAGGTCCTTCTCCGAGACTCAGTGGAGACTAGCATTTAAAAATGTCTACAAGGCCACACACAGCACAAACCACTGGGAAATGATGCTGAAAATCTACAACAGATGGCAATACACACCACATAGACTGGCCATGATGTACTCTAGGTCGTCTCCTGACTGCTGGCGCAAATGCGGCCAACATGGCCATCTACTGCATGTGTTCTGAGAATGCCATAACATAAGGAGTTTCTGGAAGCAGGTGTTCCATTTAATATCCAAGACAACAGGATGTCTGACCAAACCTGATCCAGGATTGGCAATATTACACGTCTGCATAGAAAATTTCCCCCCAGAACACAGAGCAGTGACTACTCATATCCTACTAGGGGCTTGCACGCTGATACTCCAAAGTTGGAAAGGAGATAAAGCCATCAATCTATAGGAAGTAAAACAAATCGTTCACAGACACTACACCTTTGAACGTCTCCTAGCGGTGAACTCGCTGACAGGATCGTCCTTTGACAAAAACTGGAAAATATGGACAACATACATCGGAATCCTAGTCCCGGCCGCATATGCAACTACCGATAAGACTTCAACCAGAACCCAAACCCCAACCTGAAACTCTAACATACACCTGAAATACAAGCTACAATGTTGTAACTAGGTTCACCAACTGGGCTATCAGACTCACACCCCCGCCCCCAATCACCATGAGTTGCTTCTGTATACCTTATGCCTTTTACTTTAATCAGTTTTTCCGTTGATGAGTACCTTACATGCAGTTTGTTTGACTGAACCACATAACTTTATTTAGCGGAATTGCGCGCAAGTGGGCGGCGCCGCTTTGTGCCCCTTCCACAGCTTGATCCCTATACGGGGTGGGTGGGAGCACGACATGGCGCCCCATATGTATGTATATGCATGGGTACAAATGCAAGTGTGCAATGTGTTAAACCCTATGGCTTGCCCAATTGCATATGAATATTGTATAACAAATGT
>BLSH010501822.1:60718-72793 GCA_018402905.1 Glandirana rugosa
GTATCTTGTTCGATTTTTGTGAACTTACATTTATTCCTTCATTGTCGAGGAGTTCTACATCTAATCGGAAAGACCACTTGGTTGTACGACTGTCACATTCCCCCTCTGTCAGGACAGCTCTGGGATTCAGTTTCGGCCGACGGACACGACACACAGGTCCTCCCTCTCGGCTTCCCTGGTCGAACCTAGCGTGGTGACGCACACATTACTGCAGTGAGCTCCCGTCCCTTGTGTTGCGCAAAGGCTCGTACGCGTTTGAGGTATGCCTCGTTCGCGCGAGTAAATAGTCACTGAACTCGGTCCGTAGGAGTCACATTCTCCCCCCGGTCCGTCGGCTCCCCCCACTGCCGCACCAATGATCTGTGAGGCTGCCTGGCCCCCCTCTTACACTGAGGATGCCTGGCTCAAGTCACTGATAAATGAGCGCGCTTGCTCCGTATGGAGTTTGCGCATGCTCGGAAACGCGTTGTGTTCCCTGCCCTCGAGTGACGTCATTACACACGCAGTGGTGCGATCCAAGCTGGTCCCTTCGGCTCTCCCTCCTGGACACACAGCACAGGCAGCCGGCTTTGACTTAGGGTCTCGACAGGACTGTCTCCCCCTTACACTGTCAGCATGTTGGTTCACCAGAAAGGCTAATCTACATCTTGAGGAGCTGTTACTTCCTTATTTACATTCAAGTGTTTTTAGCTTGTTCTATGGATAATAAAATCATGTTATTGAGTGGCCCTTCTCTGTGCTTTCTTCCTTCACATGACCTTTTGAGCTGACTTCACTCAAGAGAGAAGCTTCCTTTGCCTTCAGTAGTGATCCGTTTAACCCTTCATTTCCTGGTCCTAATTTGATACATCATCCTGTACGCCGTGGATCAGAAGTACTGTGTTTTTTTACCACCATTTCTTGTTTATTCTGTTGGCGCTTGCAATCAACCTGTCATTCTCCTGTAATAATTGTAGGATGTGTTTTGCATCCTTCAGGAATGCACGTGTATTTTGTACCAGGGGTTGTAAATGTAAATCAATGTATTCCCCTAATCTAGCTTATAATAAGTCTATTCCATTAATAATTGGATGTCCTGGAGGGTTTACTTTATCTTTGTGGATCTTGGGGATATAGTACATAATGGGTATCCTGCATGCTGAGGGTATTCAGCAATTCTCCTCTCTTTTCTTCAAGATCTTATTTTTAACACCATATTTACTTTTTTCCAGAGCTTTTTTTTATAAATTTTCCTTGGATTGGAGCTCAAAATTGCATATGTTCCCTCATCACTCAATCTATTAATTTCTGCCTTATATATTGTTCCTTTGACAGGACCACAATATCTCCCCTTCCCTTTGTCCACTGGACAAACTACAATATCCTTTCTGGTCTCTAATGATTTAATACATTTTGTAATACCCTGCGATTCATACACTTTTTTATACTGGCAATCTCTCCAATTCTGCCGATACAAGTTTCTTAAACGTATCTATATGTTTGTTATCTGTGATTTTTGGATTAAATGTGGATTTACTTCTTAACGGAGTATACTTTCCTCCTTCCTGTGGTGGTGCATTTCTTTCAATAGTATTATGTACATAATATTTCATTATATTTACTTTTCTGATAAACTTTTGGATTCCCAAATATATGCCAAATGTATTCAATCCATTTTGGATGCAAACTTAATCCCCCTATCAAGGGTCATGATCTCTTATTTACTGAGGATAGCCACGCTAATATTATATATATCCTATACCCCCACCCCACACACAATTTTCTTCTGTTTTTGTTGTAAACTTCTGCCTGCTCGACATCCTCTCTTTCTGTGGGTTCTTCTCTCTGATTGGGTAGTTCCCACTTCCTGTCTAAAAAAAAAAAAAAAAAAAAAAAGGAGTAGTATGTTGTACCTGATACTCCTCCTCGTATAGGGGGGTGCATCTGTTGTGCATGGGAATCTGATATTCATCCTGTGGTGGTTTTTTGAACCTGGGTCTTCGAGGTTTAGGTGAATAATTGTACTGTCCCTGGTTTGGTCTGCATGAATAAGAATTATGCCCCTAATTATACTGTTCGTCATATGGGGGGTTCTCTGTTATTATATGGTCCTGCTTGATATGGCCCTCTATTGCTTTGCCCTTGAGGATAATTTCCTCCATTTGGGGGTTCTCTATATGTATAGGGTCCTCCCTGTTGTGGCCCTCTATTGTTGTAATAATTTCCAGGGGGGCCCCCTATTCCAAGTGCCCCTGTTTTGTGGGTGCCCATAATTATGATCATTATGATAGGGTTTACCAGTATTTGGGAAGGGTCCCCTATATTCCTGTTGAGGATAGTGGGGCTTTCAATATTGCCCCTGTGGTGGTGCGTGATATTCATATGTGGGCTGTTGGGTGTTGCTGTTCCTTATACCCATTGGTGTGCATCGTGCGCGCTGAGTCTTCATTAGAAATCCTTGCATTGGGGGTTTTAAATGCTAAACGTCTATTAATTCCTGATGTCCCCCCCCCCCCCTTTCTGGCGTGGTGTTGGCTGATTGCACATTGATATTGGGTATATTTGTTTGTCATTTAAATTTTGATACTTCTTCGTATTTATCAGATTTTTCCCAATCTTTTTCCTGCATACTCTTATTTAATTATACTGTTATTTTTAAACTCAAACTTCAAACTGTTTCTGGCAGGTTAAAAATTATGTACATAGCCCAATTTGGGTGGTCTGCTTTAAAACCCCTGGTTGAAGTCTGCACTCTGTAATATGAATACACTTTGGATCTATACATGGAGGTGCTCTCCATTCAGTATTTAAGACCTTTTATTAAGCCTACTGATAATTTGGCAAGCTCGTATATACTTTTTATTAGTGGAGTATACATTATCACAGTTGACCATTAACCAAGACACTGAGTGATTACATGAAAAGGAGTAAGGAATCAGATATATTTCAAATACTGTACATCATTTTGTATACAATTAAAGTTTAGGTGTCCAATTTTATTGTATATTATACAACAGAAAAAGCCAAAATATATAATAATTGCAAAACAATATTTTGAGTGGATGCAATGGATACCATTTTAAATTAAGCAATTAAGCCCACTGCTTTTTATTGATGCTGGCAGTGCAATACTTCCTTGACAGGATTTAAGTGGCTCTGACCTTTTTATTGTGGTAATCTGCAGCTGACAGCTCTCTGCATGATGATGATTTCATGCAAAGAGCTCTCACAGATCGCCCCCCACACAGTGCACCAAGCACCACTGATACCCCTGTCCCCATACACATCAGTGTCCCCATAAAACAGCCCCCAAAACATCTGTATGTCCCCGTCACATCTGTCACAGTCCCCAAAACATCTGTATGTCCCTGTCACAGTCCCCAAAACATCTGTCTGTCCGCCAACACCAAATAAACTCTGATTTGGGTTATTTTTACCAAAGAAATGTAGCGGTATCATTTTTGGTCAAAATTTATGAAGAGAAATTACTTATTTGCAAAATTTTATAACAGAAACGAAGAAAATTTTCAGTCTTTTTTAATTTATAGCGCAAAAAATAAAGAACCCAGGGGTGATTAAATACCACCAAAAGAAAGCTCTATTTGTGTGAAAAAAATGATAAAAATTTCATATGGGTACAGTGTCGCATGACCGCGCAATTGTCATTCAAACTGCAACAGCGCTGAAAGCTGAAAATTGGTCCGGGAAGGAAGGGGGTTTAAGTGCCCAGTATTGAAGTGGTTAAGATTCAAGATCCAATCACCAATGTGTTAGGAAATACTGTGATCAGAAATCACACAAAATCACAGTGTTCCACCACAAGTGAACAAACTCAATATGCGCTCACCAGATAAACTTAGCCAGAGTGACCACACAGCATGGGTAAGTATAAAGCAATGCAGGTAGGTTCAGCCAGTTGTTCCAAATGTTATGCTCCGCTCCTTCCCCTATATCACCTCCTTCCTTACACAAACCTCTGAAAACAGCTCAAGCACAGAGCCACAGAAAACAGGAAATAGTGTAATACCGCTTTATTTTTTTGTTTACAAACATTTTTATTAGGAAGGTCAAGATCATAGGCAGTTACAAATGGCAGTGGTATGATACAAATATAGTTATATGCATAATAAAGGCAATATTTTCATACAGTTATTTGGAGGTGTGCTGGCATGTGAATACTAATACTTGTAAGAAGATTGACATTGCATGAAGTAGGAAGATATATTATTTTCTAATAGTTGTGTATCCATACATTGTTGGGAATAGTTTAATATGTAAAAATGTAAAAAGATATTAGATAGAGGGTGATATTATTGTTTCGTTATTGTACAGGCAGTTCCCATAACGTCCATTTCTAGTTAAATTACCCTGCAGTGTGTGATGTATATGTTCCGATATTCTGACCAATTCCATTCTTGATAGGACCTACAACCCAGTGAGAGTGGACTTACTCCAGTTGTAAGCGATCGTCCATTGAATAGCCCCAAGCATTGTATGGATAAGGTGATTGCAGGCATCAGGAATGTCTGGTATTGTATAGAACAGAAGGCAATTTTGTGATGATAGTGTGATTATTTTCCCCCAAAGCTGAAACTCACAAATTTTAAATCCCTCACAACAAACAATTTTTCTGTTTCAATAAACTCAAATCTAAATATAACCTTCCATCATCCGATTTTATAAAGTATAAAGAAATAAAAAACTTCAACAAACATTACAGCACAATGCTCCAAAACCCATTCACACAATTTAAACAAATCTGTTTAGCATCCCCTAGGCGGAAAGGACTGATCTCTCAGATATATAAATATCTAAATTAATCCCCACTACCCGTAAAATCAAAACCCATGACAGTAGGAATTGAATTTAAATTGTTCATTCTCTGATGGTGAATGGAATGATCGATAACCTGTGTAAATGTAACAAATCAATCTCCATCAGAGAGACACCAACCAAATTATTCACTAGGTAGTACTAAAAAATCCATTCCTTCTATTCACTGGTTCCCCCTACTTGTTTCAGAGGCTGCCCAGACACAGGAACTCTCCTACACATTTTCTGGAGTTGCGACCACTTAAAACAAATCTGGCACCAAGCAAACAATGAAGTAATACCGCTTTATGAAAAACTTAAATAAAACACAAATCAGTTATGCTCTCATTCCATTAGTTGAATATTCACCTATCAACAATAGGATACAGCTCGGGACCCGGTATTTGCCGCTACAATCGCTCTAACCCGCCTATCAGCAGTCCAGCGTGCATCCCACCATGGGTTCCGGCTCTCTCCTCTCACAAACTCTATGTATGTGAGCCTCAAACCTCGCCTTTAATGCATTTCATACATGCGCGCATCATCAGGACTTTCTGATTAAGACTAAAAACTCTGCTGGCATGCCCCGAGACAAAGTCTGATTGGACGAAACGCTGCGTCGGGTAGGGAGTGCTGACGTCACCGCTTTGTTTGGATGTTGTTACTCTACAGCAGGCCAGCTGAGTTTTTAAATCACAAGTTTTCTCAACCAATTGTAAATGCTATACTTTATCTTATTAAATAATTTTAGCAGTACTACACTATTGTAAGTCTTTATTCACATATGCTGTACGGATTACCACTGAACACTGACTGATTGCTGACATCCCTGACCTGGGGGAGTGTGGCATCGGTTGGACGCGGTTGCCTTCCTTCCCCCTGAGGGGCCCTGGCTGGGTTAAGTGGATCGCTTTGTTCCAGCTAACCTCTGGTGTTCAATGATATATTACTATCCGCATTATCATCATAGTATACATAGACTGTTCTATACTTAAGGACATTTGTGAACTTACCATCACATGAAGCGTGCGACACCAATGTTTCTGTCCTATGAGGTCACACCTTCTGTGGTTATAGACTAATTGTTTGGTGTTCAAAGTTACCATCCTATATTTACTCATGCAACTTACCTTTTATTTTGATGTTCATATATACCATCCTACACTTATTCATTCAGTGCGTTACTGTATTTAGTTTAGCTTTATTTAGCACTGCCATTTTTTAGGTTTTCATTCAGATATGTGTGTTGCAGGTTACTAGGCTGCAGCTTTGATAGGAATTTTTCACATTAGCACAGTTTACTTTAGCTGATGACTACCACAATATCTCATACTGAAAAACAGCGGGAAACACTTTTACACATGCCGCTTGTCCATCTTCTTCAAACCGCCTAAAATATTATTTGTTTTTAAAAACCTCCATACATATCTTTTTTTCTTGCAGTCCCTTTTTTTTTTTTTGCAGTCCTCTGGCAGGTCCAGTAGTTTATTGGGTCCTTCCTTTGACATGTAAGTACCACTCAGCCCAGGAGTACTGTTAGTCCTGTTAGCCCAGGCTGTTAGACCATACACCCTGAAGAAGTGCATCCATGACAGTCCAGGCTCACAGGAAGAGAGTTGAATTATTCTGGTCTTTATTGAACCCAGAAAAGATCAATGGTACAGGATAAAGGAGTGAGTAGTGAGGATGATCACATTTTTTAAAATGGCAGTGGGGGTGTATAATTAGAAAGAAAAAAAATCTGTCTTAAGCTATATATCAATGCTTTAATATTAAATAAATTACTGATGCACTAGAAGCATTAACATCAAGAGCAATGACTGAAACGGTTTCACGCACGGTGTGAGTCATATATTAAAGCAAAAAAAGGATTTTAGTTTGAAAGCTTGCACCCTTGAAACACAAGTCAGCAAGTTCCCATATTTTAGTCATTACAGGCTCCCTTTAAATCCAAGAGACACATAACATGAAGGAAAGATGCAGAGGCCTCTAGCAGGGAGGCTTTGCCTATGTAGATCCATACAGAGACAAAAATAAGGTAGGCACTGCTAGCGTAATATTCAGCCTAATACAGCAAAAATCAGTTCTGGCAAGACTTAATAGAATTTGTCAAATTAATTTTGTTTTAAGAATGTTTATTTGATTTTCTAATTATTAATGGGGACTAAACAGACCAATCGTCCCAATTTTCAATGATAAAAATTTGAAGGAGTAAGATGGAAAATTTCTCAAACAAATTTCCAACAATGAATGTGAATTTTGTTCGGGAAAGTCTATTCACTCCAAAATCAAATGTTAAACTCAAACTTTTTTTAAGTACTTTCGAAAGACATTTGTCATGTCATTGAATGTACTGATGATAACTTTCGTGTGAATGTTCCTATTATACGCTCCTTTGAAAATCTACTAGCGTATGGCCAGCTGTAGCCTTTACACAACAATAAATTGCCAGATTTTTCCTATACCGTTTATAACTGCACAGTATATAGATCTAAATCTTATACAATTGCATATCAAGCAGCAATGCTACTTATATTCAGTGTTAGTTTTCGGTTTAAAGTCAATGGCAATGGCTGTTACAGTGAAATATCCCTTACCTTCCACTGCCAATTGAGGGAAAAGCAATTGACTTTATTTTCTTCTCATCTGCTAAAGCCAGGCAGTTCTTCACAGTTTTTTCCAGCAGTTCTTCACACTTGTCAGAGCCCCAGCTTGGGCTGTTGCAGTGTATTACAAACTTTGCAGGAAGCCCATGGCCTGAACTCACAGCAGCTAATCACAAACAGAACACACACATATAAGTTTTCCACCCTTATAAATTCTGTTTAACAATCAAGAGTACTTCATCTCAGACAGATGTTTAGACAGCAGAAGAGTATGTTCACATTATTCTAAGGACTGTCATACACAGGCAAATCTCACATTAAAAATGAGGGACTTGTCATTTCAAGTGCATCACCCCCTATGACCTTTTTGCCTAATTTGGCTGGCAAGCTAATGCAGATCATCTGCAGATGTTACCCCACAGCCTATCTAAAAGACAGAGACTTTCCCAAGTGCTGCACAGTCTGATTACCACCGGTCTTTTACATCACTAGTAATCTATGTATAGGAGGATTGGGTATATAAAACATCTGATTTAGAAGCTATTAGCTTAAATCCTTCAGTATATTAAATCATCATCATTCTCTGGAAACCAACCTAAATCATAAGAGAAAGTGCTTACAGTGACTAATGACATGTGCAGTCTAACCTATCTGCAGATCTGACAGTATCATAATGCATGTAGTGGTTTTGTCTGTGACACACTAGACACCACCAAGTTGGAACTAAAAAATATACAACTGGTGGAACAAATTATTAAACGGAATCACTTATATAGATATGACTACAATAATTATGGTACCAAGGACTGCTTTACTGAAAAGAAAGAAAATATTATACAGGTAGGCACTGTTTATTCTAAGTGCTTGAAATAGTGGCCTACCTAGGGTGGAACAGCTACCTGGGAAGTGATCACCAGACCTCTCTCAGACCAGACCCATAAATATAGGAACAGCTCATCTGTTCTCCAAGTCACTGGTGATAGTTTTATCCGAGAACTGGCATAGGGAAGGTTTTACTAGTGGCATCCTTTGATGTACTCTCCATTGGATCATGTGATCTATCAGAGCTGTAAAAAAGTGAGTGGAAAGACTTTCTTTGCCAGCTTTATGCTAATAAGTGAGGGACACAGTGAGTGCCTAGGCCGCTCTCATGTCTACAGGTCCAGTCTGGATGGGAGAGGTCTGTAAGCAACATGGTAAAAAGGAGATGTATATAATGTATCAGTAGTGAAAATGACAGTAATAGTTTTTAAGTGCTTCAGAAGTTTCCCACTGCCACCAATGCAAGAAATTCCCTTTACATCGGTGGTCCATTTGAGTTAGAATCTTTTTTACATTGGTGGTCAGTGGGAAGAAACTTAACATTGACTCCAATGTACTATTAGGGAGATTCTTTTTTACAGTGACCCTAATGTAAGAAACATTATAATGTACATACCAACCAAAGTGGCTTTATTTTTACTGACAGAGCACAACATATTTTCTCCATTATTGTCATAACTTGTGTAGTGTAATGATTGCCTACTTGCTGCCCCATACAGTAACAACTGGTAGCTCAATAGTGTATTACAAATGTAGCCTGTTTTTTTGCGTAAAATCATCTCTGGAACTGATATGTGTTCAGCAATGCACTTCCAAACTGCTGTACACAGTTTAGTTTAGATACTCTCCAAAGACACCTTATCATTGCACAAAATTTTCATTCTTACAAACTCTGGGTCTTTCTGACTCCTGGTTTTCAGCACACAGGTCTGAACAAGGCCTAACGATATTTTACAACATTTCTATTTAAATAACACATCTAGTCTGCCTTCAAAGCTCCTAAATAGCACATTGCTTGCAGACTTGGATTTAAATATTTAACACTTCTTAGAAAACATGATAATAAAAAGTAACGCAAGTGTTAATATTCAGAGTTTGCTGTTTGGTGTCATGATTCATCTGTAAGTTTAAAGTTAAACAGTCCAAGACACTGCTGTGCATTAATATTGCAATATGTGCAAGTAATTGAAAGCCAGTGTTCTTCAAATCAACATTTTTCAAGAGGTGACCGAAAACCTGCTTTTATTTGGTATGAACACACTCCTTCTTGGCCTGTTATTGCTTTTCTTTTTTTGCACAGACATAAAAGAGCTATCATTAAGGACCAAAATTGAAGTGTTTGCAGGAACACTAGGGTCACCTATAAATTTCATGGAGTACGGGGAGTACCAAGAACAATTGTGCAGTTGGGCGTTGTTCCCTAACATATTGAAGAAGTTGAGCTCTGGACATTTCCAATTTGTTCTAATTTATGTTCCACTGTTTCATTTGGCATATGGAGAATGCATCATAAATTCAGGAGAAATCTAATAAAACAACCTGACATTCCTGTAATCAGATGGGGAATTATATGCAAAATGTGGCCAATATGGCAGCTTAAATGTTTCACCTTCACACAATGACTTTTATGCTTGATTTAAAATCGAACCATGATGTGAGTCTGTTAAGTTGTGTCGTTCTTAAAAATAGAAACTGTGTACATTTAGTGAACTTTGCAGGTTAATGGTAAGAGTCCTGCATTTTACAAATAAGCCAGTACCACAGTTGGTAAAGGAATTCTAGTTCAAAGTGCACAGCAGTTCACAGCTTAATGCTGATGTTATGAAACACCTGACAGATGATACAGGAGATGCATAACATATTTTGATGAATAGGTTAGAGCATTTCAGTGTAATTATATAAATAATAAAGTGCAAAAATGCAAACAGTTAATACAATCAAAGTAATTGGTCCTAAAGAATCAAAGATAAACTCCACCCAAAAATATGTATTTTGGATGGGGTAAAACAGGGTTCGATCTGGTGGTGGGACTTAACTGTGTTTTATCACCCTTCCTCCATCCTACAATGGCTCTGGAAATCCTGACTTTTCAGTTAAATCATTACTATCTACTTTTAAGTAGGCTATCCACTGTTCATTTATACAATTCATTACAAGATACCTCATGTCATAAATTTAATCTGTCAGAGCCATGAGGTGGGGAAAGATTGCTACAAGGGTCCCACACACCAGCTGGGGGAAAATGAACATTGTCCAACTATCAAAAAAGGAAGACATATTTTGAATACTGGTACTTTTCAAATTTGGCATTCCCAGAGCATTTTAACTGCTTTACACCTTCCCCTAAAGGCTCCAATTAAAAGATTTAAACCATATCTAAAGACAAAACTAGAGTTTTGAAGCATTAGAACAGATGGCAGGCTTCTGCTGCCATATGTGTACTTGTTGGGGAGATTTTCATTTTTTATTTGTCCTTGTGACTAATGTCAAAAGAGTAGAAATCTTTCAAAGGGTAACCTGTTTTGGTAACAAGTGTCTAAGAGAAGATTTCCCCCACTTTAGAAAGATCTCCTCTCACTTCTTGTTGTGTCTACAAGACCGAAAGTAGAAGTAAATCTTTTCCACATGACACAAAACAGGTCCCGGCCTTGGATACACTTTTAGTCTGGGTTCCCTATACCCCCAAGGTTCACATGCACCCCAAAGAATCACTTTCTATTTTAAAAAAAAAATTTTTGGAGAAAAATCTAAACGTGAATTTTAAATCACAGACCTGGAACAAGAAGGTGAATTAGAATTTTGGACCTTACTCGAATTGTTTTAATGCACATATTTGTTATGGACCAGTGACACAAAAAGTGTCAGGTACCATAACAGTCACCGTAACAGCCAGTGAATTATTATTTTACAGTGGTCAGCAATGGCAGCCTTCACATTTCTTTTCATAACTGGTTTACTTTTCCCATGATTGGTTTACTTTTGCCCATGGGAATTTTTTCCCAAAATCCAAGAATGTTTCATTCTTAATGATTTTCAACTCCCCAAATGTAGACTCACTTTACACCCAGACACACACTTACACATATATACTTACCACCAGCGACATCTAAGGGTCCATTCTTCTTTTTCAGTTCAATTACTGCTTCCAAAAACTCTTTACCTCCTTTCTTCTCTAAGGCACTACCTATATAGAAACAACATATAGGTTCCATTTATTATATAAGATATTTCATTTATTTATACATCCACTTCTGGTCAACTTTCTTTATTCATATTTGTAACCTCATAATACATTTAAAGAAAGCTTTGTAATATATTTCTCTGACTTTTTTAGTTGAATCCAAACCTCCAGTAAGAAGGCTACCAAGTAACTGATAATCTAAATATATGTAAAGTGTATCAGCTAGACCAACAGCAAATAACCAATCAAAATAATCAGGTAAATAAAGAAAATAACATTTATTGTGGTTTAAGGTCCCTTTCACACTGCTGTGCCGTGGTCTGGCCACAGCGCTGGTGTACCCATGGTTTTCATGTGGTTTTCCTGAGGTTTCCCATAGAATGTCTTACATTTTTTGGGCATTTTCTAAAAGTGCACCAAAGATGCAGCATGCAGGACTTTTGGTGCACTTTCAACAAATGCGCTAAAAACGAGGGATATAATAGAAAATCTTTGGGAAACCACGGATAACCCACATGAAAACCACAGGTACACCCGCGCTTCGGGCAAACAGCAGCAGTGTGAAACAGCCCTAAAATCTAAATATTATAGGCTTACAGGGTATCGGGTTTTAGTGAGATAGTAGGGAGAAGAGAGGAATGACATTGTGTATATATATATATATATATATATATA
>BLSH010501822.1:112139-132001 GCA_018402905.1 Glandirana rugosa
TTTATTATTCGTACAATATGAATGGACGAGACACGTCTCACACCGGACCTAGGAGGAGGAGAGCCCAGGGTACGGCCACGAGGACCGTGGAGAGAGGACCACCCACGGGGGTGTCGTTCGTCGAACGATACCCCCGTGGGCTCGGTTCACGACGAGACAAACAGGTAAGTGTGTCTCATCACTGAACCGGGGTGACGGAGTTAGAGGACTTACAGAGTAACCGACACTACCTGTCGTCCCTTTCGGTCACCGAGGGTGACAACGGTTATCGGTTAGTCCTTCTCGATCCAGCGATGTCCACGAGAGCTTTGCCTCTCCGGGGGCTCGCACTCCTGATTGGCTATTGGCAACAGTGGGAGCCACTGGCTTTCCCTGCTGTCCATCACAGCCAATGAGACATTCAGGAGATTGAGGCAGTGGGGCCAAGTCACTACTCTGTGTGAATGGACAAACAGAGCAGCACTTGGCTCGGGTGCCCCCATAGCAAGCTGCTTGCTGTGGGGGCACCCACCAGGAGAGAGGTGCCAGGAGCACCGGCATGGGACCCGAGAGGAGGAGGATCCAGGCCACACTCTGCACAGAGCAGGTAAGTATAACATGCTTATTATTTTAATGAAAAAAAAAAAATAAAACTTTATAATCACTTTAAGGCTGCGCGGGAGGTTGACCCAGTTAGGGAATTCTATGTTTGGCTGGACGGGAGCCTGGTGAATGTTACAGCCTTGAAGGAGACCATTATGCTCCATGAGAGTTCTAGACCTCATCTCATTGCGAGAGGTCTCCTTGATCTCAAATCTCAAGCTTGGGCTCAGAGAAAGATAACCATATGTACCACAAATCATACAATAAACAATTGAAAATAATGTCCATATAATTCCACGAGGAAACAGTCCACCAGCAACTTTCTACTTTGTGTTTCCGGTAGTACTGTAGGGATGGAGCCACGCTGCGGAGGATGTGATGGTCAGTGTGGTATGATGTACACTGCTGTTTGATGTTCCTATGTACCTTGACATGTGTGTACCATAGCAATGAGAGTGCTTTTAATAAGGGAGTGTTTTATTTGGGCATTTTTAATAAAGACATAAATACAGAGAATACTATTAGTCCCATTCTGTTTTACATGTAACTCTTGCCTGAGAGTGAGGTGCTGCCAGAGGAGAATGCTTTGGTGGAGCGGAGGAGATACTGCCTGGGAAAGGATAGCAAATGCTTATTGTAACCTAGATATTATATTAGGGTCAACACCATGAGGTGAGCATTTTTAAGCTGCACTGGGTGGCTGCATGTATAACAAGGACAATACTGGAAGCACAAAGTGGAAAGTGTTTATAACACATTGGTGGTGGACTGCTTCCTCATGGAATTATATGGATACTTTTTTTCCTGATTGTTTATTGTATGATTTGCGCTGCATCTATATGGTTATATTTCTGATGTGAAGTGAGCTGAAAGCACTTTAAAGGTTTATGTTAGAGAAGCTCAGTACATGTTGGAATGAGAAGGCTGGCTCGTGCTCATACTTAAGTGCATGCTCATAAGATTGAGCAAAAGCTCAATGCAAAACAGGCATTGTCACACTGGTGCAGACATATTGGCGTGCGGAAAAAACATACGTGCGGATGCACATGCACATGTACACGCACTGGCGCCAAACGTTCTATTTAAGCTGGATTCTGACATGGATGAATTGCTGAGTGGTCTTCAGCTTGTTCCTGCTTTACCTTGGCCTTGACCTGCCAGACCTGTTTACCTGTGTACGACTCGGCTTGCCCGACCAGTCCTGGATTTCTGTCTGCCTGCTGTGACCTCAGCTTGTATTCTGACTCTGCTTCCATCTTGTGTTCCTGTACCTCACTGCCCGGCTGTGTATCGATCTCGGCTTGTGTTCTGACTCTGTCTCTGACTGATGTTCCTGTACCTCGCTGCCCGGCTGTTGATGACCTTTTAGCTTGTGTCCTGGCTACAATTCTGTCTGCCAATCAAGTGTAACCTTGTTCCAGTTCCTGGTTCCTGGCTGGTGATCTATGGTCATCTGCTTACTGCAAACCCCAGCTGAAGCTACCTGCTACATCGACCCTCGTGCCACTCTGTACCCTCCACTTCCTGTCATCACTCCCAGGTGTGTTGGACAAGAGGTGCAAGAGAAGCCCCCTCTCCAGCTCGATCTCCACCAGGTACGTGACAGTAACACTCAGCTAAATGTCGGAGACCAAGAGGGGGGGTTTTGCCTCTTGAAGCACTATGCCAGCATCTTGCCTCCCTCACTCAAGCAGTTAACCTGCAGGAGGGTTACTTCCAGCTGGAAGGCCGTATTCCGTCCATAGCTAACTCCTCTGCAACTTCTGCACCTGTTGCAGCTCCTCAGCCCTCCATGTCTAAACAAACTACATCCGCACCTTCTATGATCGTACCACCACCAGAACCCAGAGTACTTAAATTGCTTGCAACCACTGACTTTCTCACTTGAATTCACTAAAGTGGGGTTTGCCATTTCACTGCTTCTCGGAGAGCCATAGTCCTGGGCCCATCACCTTCTGGAGCAGAACAGTCCACTCTTGAACACTATCAAGTCATGTTTTGAAGCTATGGCCCAGCTCTATGATGATCCTCAGTGATCTTTTACTGCTGAATCCACCCTACATGTTCTCCAGCAAGGTCGCTGTCCTGATGAAGATTACGTCACAGAATTCAGCAAGTGGGGCTCCAACACTGACAGGAATAATGCAGCCCTATGGCATCCATTCTGTTTGGGCCTATCTGAAGGCCTAAAAGATGAACTTGCTAGAGTGGAGGTTCCCAGTTCTCTCAATGACCTCAATAGACTCGATATTCAGCTTTATTCCAGACTCCAGGAACGACATGCAGAGAGATCCAGTACCACCAGATCTACCTGGATGTTGCCACGGGTGTTGTCAGCTCCTGTACCTCCTTCACCTGCCAATGTACCCACACCTTCCGATCCAGAGCCAATGCAACTGGGACTCATACCAATAAAAGCACAAATAAAACCGCGCTACTATTAATGCTGAAATGATAAAAGAGAGGATTGCCGTCCGCCACAGAAATAGTACCCCCAATACTACATACAAATATAAATGTAACAATAGTAAGGCGCAATCTGCTAAAAGTAAATCAAAACAGTAATAAGTGAAAAAGTAAATAAATTAATAGCACATTGCCCCGTGACTAAAGTGCAGCACAAGTTAGCTTATACATCATGAGTAGACATAATAAAACAGTGTGAAAAATATAAGAATAATAATGCCTCCTAGTGGCTGAGATCAGGTAACAAACACAGCCCTGGGGAATTCATAACCTGAAATTATAACAAAACTTGTGCAACAAATATGATTAAAAAAAAGTGAATAAAGTTCATAAAGTGCCACTGGAGAAGGTTGATCCAGTGATACATGCAGTGCTTGCTCCTAAACGGGTCAAAATTAGTGCAAAACACACGAACAAGGTGCCGCTGCAATCATAAGTGTCCAGATAAGTGCTCCTTCTTGTATAATAAAAGTGCTTCTGGGTGCAGGCACACACCACCACCGGGTAATCTATTGCGCTCACCTCCAAAGGCGACCCCCGATGGGCCAAGTCGCACAATCCCCACTGGGGTACAATCCTCCTAACACTCGGAAGCGTGGTGAACACCGGTATGTAATACACCCATAGAGCATGTAAAATAGAGGAAACTCACATAGCGCTGAATCATTCAGACATAAACCATTTATTGAAAAAAAAAAAAGAGAATAAAAACACTCACATTCCGATGTGTACTAACACTGGTACACTCGGGCAATGCGTCTGACACAGATAATCCCCAGTGGTCCCAGTATAGCAAGATGCCCACGGCTGCTGACTCGTATAGGGATGGTGTGCAGTCTCTCAAAACGTCACAAAGCTCCTTGTGGCATTTTGAGAGACTGCACACCATCCCTATACGAGTCAGCAGCCGTGGGCATCTTGCTATACTGGGACCACTGGGGATTATCTGCGTCAGACGCATTGCCCGAGTGTACCGGTGTTAGTACACATCGGAATGTGAGTGTTTTTATTCTCTTTTTTTCAATAAATGGTTTATGTCTGAATGATTCAGCGCTATGTGAGTTTCCTCTATTTTACATGCTCTATGGATGTATTACATACCGGTGTTCACCGCGCTTCCGAGTGTTAGGAGAATTGTACCCCAGAGGGGATTGTGTGACTTTGTCCATCGGGGGTCGCCCTTGGAGGTGAGCACAATAGATTGCCTGGTGGTGGTGTGTGCCTGCACCCAGAAGCACTTTTATTATACAAGAAGGAGCACTTATCTGGACACTTATGATTGCAGCGGCACCTTGTTTGTGTGTTTTGCACTAATTTTGACCCATTTAGGAGCAAGCACTACATATATCACTGGATCAACCTTCTCCAGTGGCACTTTATGAACTTTACTCACTTTTTTTTATCATATTTGTTGCAAAAGTTTTATTATAATAATTTCAGGTTATGAATTTCCCAGGGCTGTGTTTGTTACCTGATCTCAGCCACTAGGAGGCATTATTATTGTTATATTTTTCACACTGTTTTATTATGTCTACTCATGATGTATAAGCCAACTTATGCTGCACTTTAGTCACAAGGGGGCACTGTGCTATTAATTTATTTACTTTTTCACTTATTAATGTTTTGATTTACTTACTTTTAGCAGATTGCGCTTTACTATCGTTACATTTATAACTGGGACTCATACGTTCACCACTCGCTAGTGAGGTGAGACTGCATAGACACCGGAATAACCTGTGCCTTTACTGTGGGTAAGCCAGCCACTACCTCTAAAACAATCCTATGAGGCCCTAGTAGGTTTTAATCCACTCCCCCTACATGTTTCGTCAACTGCTCTGTGAGGAATAAGTCTGCTCACATTACCTTATCTCTTTCACTATAGACTTCCAGAAAGAACATCCAGGTTCCAACTATTATTGACTCTGGGACCTGCAGCTGCTTTACGGAAACCAACTTTGCTCAGCAGCACCAGATTTCCCTGCAACCTAAGATCCATCAAATGTCCATCCACCTGACCAAGGGATCTCTTTGTTCTGGGCATTCCCTGGTTACAAGCAGACAACCCTCAGATAAACTGGGGATCAGGGGAAGTGACATTTCCTTCTACTTACTGCCAACAGCATTTCTTCCAGTCAATGCCGATTAAACCTATGCCTGTTCTTGGCCTGCTCTCTGATCCTTCTGTATCCCAGCTTGTTTCTCCAGCATACCACAGCTTTCTGGATGTCTTTGATAAAAAGGAAGCTCTTGCCATTCCATTGGCCATATGATTGTCCAATTAAACTTCTGCCAGGGGCTGAAATACCATTTGGGCTCATCTTTCCCCTCTCTGAACTAGAACTTGAAGCTCTGCGCAGATATATAGATAAGAGCTTAGAGACAGGCTTCATTTGGCCTTCTACCTAACCTGCAGGAGCTGGTATATTCTTCGTAGAAAAAAAAAGGATCATTCCCTTTGTTCCTGTATTGATTACAGGGAATTAAATTAACTCACTGACAAAAACAGATATCCATTGCCGCCAATTCCAGAATTTTCAGCACTTTAGGTCAGCTAAAGTATTCACAAAACTTGACTTGCGAGGGGCATACAACCTGGTACAGATCTGTGAAGGGGACAAATGGAAGACAGCCTTCTGCACTAGATTCGGCCACTTTGAGTATCTAGTCATGACTTTTGGGTTGTTTAATGCACCAGCAACCTCTCAGCATTCCGTAAACAATATTTTCAGAGACTTTCTTGATCTTTTCATGATCATATATCTCAATGATAACATCCTTAGTTTCCCAATATCCATAGAGGTACACCGTGAGCATGTTAAGGTACTTGGCTGTCTACAAGAACATGGACTATATGCAAAAGCTGAAAAAATAGGATTTTTTGACTTACCGTAAAATCCTTTTCTCTGAGTTCATTGACGGACGCAGCCTTTTAATCTTGATATGTGAGGTATGCACCTTTTACCAGGAGTAGACTAGGCAGAATGTAGTTTAGACAAAAGCAAAGCTAGCCCCTCCCAGGGGGCAGTCCTCACTCAGCATAACCCCCTCCGCCCTGCTATCACTTCAGTTCATAACAAGCAGTACAAACACAGAAACCACAGAGGGGTGGGTGCTGCGTCCGTCAATGAACTCAGAGAAAAGGATTTTACAGTAAGGTGGGGGATGGGTGCAGCACCGCCTTATCCTTATGCAGGACCAAGTAGGGAAACCTACAAGACAAAGCTGCCAACACAGACACCCGCCTAGCGGATGTGATGGCCACCAAGAAGGCCACCTTTTGCGATAGCAGCTACAAAGAAATGTCTCTGATCCTTTCGTATGGTGGCTTCTGCAGTACTGAGAGTACCAAGTTCAGATCCCACGGCGCCAGAGGCAACCGCACCAGAGGGGCCAAATGACGTACCCCTGTACAAATGTACGAATCAAAGAATGCGTCGCTAACGGACGCTGAAAAAGAATTGCCAGGGCAGAAATCTGCCCCTTGAGTATACTCAATGCCAGTTTGTGATCCAGGCTTAGCTGAAGAAAGGCCAGCACCCGAGCCACCGAAAAGAATGGGGGGTTCCACCCCCCTGCCTCGCACCAAGCAATATAAGCCTTCCAGGTGATATATCTTGCATGAAGTGGACTTCCGCACCTTAAGCATGGTGGGGATCACTGACTCCGAGACACCCCTATCCCTTAATACCTGGGACTCAATAGCAAGGCCGTCAAAGCCAGCAAGGGTAAAGCAGGGTGCAGGATGGGTCCCTGCGACAGCAGATCTTCGCGTAGCGGGAGCCGCCAGGGAACATCAATTACCATCCCCACCACGTCGGCGTACCAAGGACGCCGAGGCCAATCCGGTGCCACCAGGATACCCGGAATCCCCTCCGCTTCTATCCTGCGCAACAGCCAAGGAAGAAGCTTGAGAGGAGGGAAGGCATAAAGAAGCCGGTACCGAGACCATGGAGCCACAAGGGCGTTTCCGGCGGCCGCCAAAGGATCCCTTGCTCTGCACACAAAGGTCTGCACCTTGCGGTTGAACCGGGACGCTAGTAGGTCCACGTCTGGCGTGCCCCACCTTTGGCAAATCTGACGAAACACTTCTGGATGCAGTGACCACTCTCCCTGATCCAGAGTCTGGCGGCTGAGGAAGTCCGCCTGCCAATTTTCTACGCCCGGAATGTAAACGGCGGAGATTGCTGGCATGTGAAGCTCTGCCCACCTCAGAATGTGGGCCGCTTCCGCAGCTGCTGCCAAGCTTTTGTTCTGCCCTGATGGTTCACATACGGCAATGCCGTGGAGTTGTCTGACTGGACCCGAACAGGTCGACCGCACAACCTCCCCGACCAGTGGGAGAGGCAGAGCCTGATTGCCCGCAGTTCCAGCACATTGATCGGAAGGCGGGACTCGTCCGATGACCATCGGCCCTGGGCAGACAACCGCCCCAGGACCCCTCCCCAGCCCGATTGTCACGACGGACGCCAGCCTATCAACCACTCCAGGGGAAGGAACGACTTCCCCAGACTCAACGCCGAGGCTAGGCCGAAGGGGAGAGCCACAAATTGGTAGTGGAGGTCCCCCACCACGAAACACAGGAAGCACTGATGCCAAACACAAATGGGAACGTGAAGATACGTGTCCCTGATGTCCAGAGAAGCCAGGAAATCCCCCTGGCACAGCGCGGCCACAACAGAACGGACTGACTCCATCCTGAACTTGCGCATCTTCACAAAGTGATTGAGCGCCTTTAAGTCCAGAACCGGTCTGACACCATCCTTCTTTGGAACCATAAAGAGGTTTGAATAAAACCTGCGGAACCGTTCCGCAGGAGGGACCAGGACAATCACCCCCTGCTCGAACAGAGCCTGGACAGCCCCAAACAGAGCTTGCCGACGCCCCGGAGGGAGTCTCAGATTTGAGGGGAAGAACTTGTCCGGGGGCAGGGTACAGAACTCAATCTTGTACACGGACGACGCCACCTCTCGCACTCAAAGATCTGAGATTGGGGCGGTCCACCGGGCCGCGAACCCCAGAAGCTGACCCCCTACCCGAGCGTTGGGCGGGGGGCAACTCATCAAGCAGAGGAGCGCTTCTCCTCTGCCTTTCCGGACTTGCGCTGCCAGGGGCGCTTTTGGTTCCCTGCGGCAGCCTTGCCGGACCGAGGGCCCCGAGCAGGCGCACGAAAGAAACGCTTCTGGGTAGGGAAAGAAGAACACGGTTTTCAGCGTTGCTCCCACCGTTTGGGTTCCGGAAGAAAAGTACTCTTCCCCCCTGTGAAATCCTTAATGATCTCATCCAGGGGAGCCCCAAACAGCCGACTACCCTGAAATGGCGCATGGTCACCCGACCAGCACCGCAGCCACAGCAACCGTCTAAGGATGACCGCAAAAACTGCCAGTTTTGACAGCATTGACGCTATGTCCAAGGCCGCGTCGCAGAGGTACCTACAACCCTGCGCAAGCTGGTCAGCCAGCTGCACCGACTCCGAAGGAACCATGAGGTCCCCCAAATCCTTGAGCAACACTGCCGCGCACTCCGTGAGCGAGTGCGCCACCATAGCTGATGCTAGTACCGGCCGCATGGCCGCTCCCGCCACCAGGAACACAGCCTTGGACACCCGCCTCCGTCCGCCTGTTGGCCGGATCTTTAAACGAAGGAGAACACTCCATCGGGATAGTGGTAGCCTTGTTCAGGCGGGCCACCAGCGGCTCTACCACGGGGGACACCCACTTCCGCAACAAGCTATCCTCAAAAGCATAGCGCACAGAAAAGCGTTTTGGCAATGCGAACAAATTCTGAGGACGCTGCCATTCCTTGTAGACAAACTTATCAAAATATGGCACATAAGGGAAAACCTTAGGAGCCTGAGCCGGCCTGTGGGACCAAAAGGCGTAAGCCACCTCCTGCGACGTCCCAGTCTGGCCCAACACAGCGTCTCATGGACGGCAGCCACCAGGGAGCCCACCAACGCCTTTTCACATGCTATAGTGGCACCCTGCTCCTCCCCACCCGCCGGCCGCCCCGCACAGAACAGGGCCTGATGTGGCCGACCCCACGTGCAGCTAAAGGGATGGCTCGCATCTGTTGGCCGCTCTGGGGAGACTATCTGGACCTAGATATCTCCAGCCTGTCACCCAGCCGGCTGCTTGATTGCATTCTTCATCAGATAGCTTGAGCAAAAAAAAACAAAAGGATTGCGGAACCGCAGATCCCAGCAGGGAGCCAGGTCCTACTCCTTGCACTAGGCAGAAAAAACTGAAGTGCTAGCAGGGCGGAGGGGTTATGCTGAGTGAGGACTGCCCCCTGGGAGGGGCTAGCTTTGCTTTTGTCTGAACTACGTTCTGCCTAGTCTACTCCTGGTAAAAGGTGCATACCCCACATGTCAAGATTAAGAGGGATGGGGGAAGGTGGACTTCCTTTCTGGAGCCACGGCTCCAGGGGAGGAAGTGGACCTGAGACCCTGTGAAAACAGGGTCCCTGGTCCCCCCCCGAAAAAAAAGACATGCCAATTGTGGCATGTCGGGGGGGTCACCTTCCCTTAAAGCGGAAGTTCCACTTTTGGGTGGAACTCCGTTTTAATTACCTACAGGGGTTGTGGTCTATGTACCCCTAAATATATTCTCCATTAAGGCCATATACTTATAAAACATTTTTATTTAGTGCCGTTCGCATGAAAACATTCACAGTATAAATGCACATCGCATAATTATGAGCTAGACCTATTGTCAGCATTGTGGTTAGAATATACAATATCAGAGAAAATAAAGCAATATCAGAGAACATATAGCAAGTCTCCCCGAAAGTCTCTGCTCAGCGCCTAGGAGTCAATATCCCCTTTAAAACGTCCTTCCTAATGAAAATGTTAAGCAGCTGCTGAAAAAACTTGAACTCAAGTCACTCAATAAACCAACATCCAGAGAAATCCCTGCAGCAGCGCTACTGAATGAGTTGTCAATCAACCAATAAATGATCAAATGGTATCTTCAGATTTCAGAAAATAGGTGTGATAACCCTTCCACCATCACACTATCACCTCGTGAGAGTAAGTAGAAATCCCCCTTTGGGAATGCACTCACCAGATACTGATGAGATACCAGCATTGGGTTTCAAATGATATGAAGGGGATCTCCAGCGATAACTCCAACCAGCGTTTGGATAAACCGCGGTCCGCTCCACTGATGAAAACTCCTCATTTGCTCAAATAGATAGAGGGAAACAAGAAAGGAGCGGAAGCACCTTCATAGCGTAAAACCGTTTTTAATTGAAATCCCACTTTCCATTAAATTCACACTCACATGGTAAAAAACATAACAGCGCATATCAACGTTACCGCCTCCGGGTAATGGCGTTCCTGATCTATTCTAACCACAATGAATGAACGAGTGCGATGGTGGAAGGGTTATCACACCTATTTTCTGAAATCTAAAGATACCATTTGATCATTTATTGGTTGATTGACAACTCATTCAGGAGCGCTGCTGCAGGGATTTCTCTGGATGTTGGTTTATTGTGGTTAGAATGTTCAAGCTTAGGTCAGGGCGTAGTGCCAAATTATAGCTAATTCCTCTTTTCCTATAGAAAGCCTTATTGGCTAATATTAACAGCAATATATATACCATAGGGTACTGCGCAATCTAAATAAAGATAGTAAATAAATATTCCAATAAATAATAACCCTCAGTATAGTACAATATTCATATAATAAAGTGCAAATATGAGATTCAAAAAGAACAGTGCGGGATTAGACACTAATAAATAATATCAATATTATAATCACAGTTGTAAAGTGCAATGGTGCATATATATTGGTGCTATATGAATAATATCCTTATAAGCGGTGCCTCCACACCATGAAAAAACCTCAGTGGAAGATTGTGTAAAAACCCACTAAATACCAATACAATAATCATAAAAATGTATATAATCAAAAAAGTTCAAAAAAAAGTTCATATTTCGCCCACACGGTGGTGCTGTAGTGCAATATTCCAGTTAATAGACACACAGTGCTGTAAATTGTGCAAAACACTGAACAGATGTTTTCTGACAAATGACATGAGACCAGTGACACATCCACTCATGCCAGTGAACGAGGAGTCAGTCTGATTAGCTCCACTATGTGCCTCCAGATGGGCCCCTGTGCCCGTGTGATCCACTCAGTGCTCTCAGAGCGCTCACCTTAAAAAGGTGTTAAATACACCTTTTGCTGTGAATCAAACAGCAGTGACTGGAACCATAGGTACACGTCCTCCAGACGCCTCCAAACACCTCCTTGGGGTCCTACCACGTCACATCCGATCCAACAAGTATATGGGATAGTAATCCTCTCTCATAGAAGGGGGTATAAAATATAGGCTCCCATAGTGTAATATTTCCAATAAACAGTTTAATAAAAGTAAAATCGCTGCTTACATAAGTAAAATCAGTATGGGCATCAAGGTACAACGGGTGCATACACCTCTCACCCGACTTCCGGTCGCAGTTCCGGTCCTACGCGTTACGTCACGGTCACGTGACTTCCTCAGGGATACCGGATTGGTGCTAAGCGATGTCAATTTATAACGCTATACAGGAAATGGCACGACCGCCCTTTTCCCTGTAGCCATTATACTCCAAAACATTGGTGGCCATTTTCCCTAGGTCTAGAACTGAATGGTGTGTCGGCCATTTTGTTGTAGTCCAAAAGGAAATATATCAATAGCCGCCATACCAGTCTATGTTTATTGTTATGCAGAACATGAAATCGGACTATTCAATTCAGCAATATTTATCTAAAGAAGACTCTGTGAATGCTTAAAAGAGAAAATTTGAACGATGTAAAAACAACTCTATGTGCCTATAAAGCATGATGACAAGTGAAATCGGTGTGTGGACGTGATAAAGTCCGTGCTAATCCCCTAAAAAGCTAGGAACTAGTGGACATATGTCATCATTTAGTTACAATACAATATATAAAACTAACACAAAAATAAAGATGAAAATAAAAATAAAAGTATATAACTATATATATATATATATATATATATATATATATATATATATATATATACGGGTAAAGAGGTGCAGTGAATATATAAATATTAGAAAATTACTTATAAAACACCGGTGGAGTACTCTATAGATGTTAAAATAACCTATATAGGCATAATGTAGTGAATATAAATTTAAAATATAAAAGCACTTTTGCAGTGTGAATTAAAAGTGGATGATGAATTGGTCATATATGTAGGAAATAGGTGGAAAGTTCACAAAAGTAAAAATAAAAATAGGTAAAAAAAATAGATAAAAAATGAATAAAAAATAGACCTAAGCCGGAAATGGGGTGGGAGGTTCACAAAGGATCTATGGCAGATATTACTATGATCTCAAAATGCGCACGTATCTTATAAGGGGAGGGGTAGTGAAGGTCTAGTCATATCCACCCATATATGAAGCCTACCCCTCAACACCCCCCTATTCTCATAATCAGTAGTTACTCAAAAAACAATTTAAGTCAAACTCAACGTTCATACCCCTAGGTTGCAACGTCCCCAGGGTATAAATCCACCTGGATTCTTTCTGGCTTAAAGTCCTCACTTTATGGCTCCCCCTCCAGGATTTATTGTATTTTTCTATTGCCCAGAATTGAAGATGTGAGGGATCCCTATTATGTACTTGTGCAAAATGTTTCGAAACACTGTGTTTCGGGAAGCCTTTGAGTATATTCTTAACCTGTTCTTTAATTCTCACTTTCAATGCTCTCTTTGTTCTCCCTACATACTGTAGGTGACATGAGCATTGTAATACATAAACCACGCCTTCCGTGTTACATCCTATAAACTCTTTAATGGTGTATGTGTGTCCAGTGGTTGTGGACGTAAATTCCAGTTTCTTTTTGATTCCATTGTTTGTGTGTTTACACGCAAAACATTGTTTGCACGAATAGAATCCTGTACCTGTGAAAAAGGTGAAATTCCTTTTGGGTGGAGGTTCAATCACATTTTTGGCCAGTATGTCCCTAAGTGTAGGGGCCCTTTTGTACACAAAGGTGGGTCTATCTGGTAGAATGGACTGTAGGTGTCTATCACCCTTAAGTATGTGCCAATGTTTAAGCACCAATTTTTCAACTTCCTTATGTTGCACATTAAAGTCAAGGATAATGGGTGGAGCTTCCGGGAATTTAGATGCTTGTTTTTTGTTTGTACTAATCATTGATTCTCGATTCATTTTTTTAATCACATCTATTTGTTTGTCAATAGTATTTTGTGAATAACCTTTATCAACGAATCTTTTCCCTATTAGGTTAGCTTGGGTGACATAGTCCTCTTCTGTAGTGCAGTTTCTGCGAACTCTTATCATTTGACCTTTCGGAATGTTATACAACCATGGCTTGTGATGGCAACTTTTGGTGGACAGATAACTATTTCTATCCACCCCTTTAAAATGGGTCTTTGTTACAAGTTGGTTTCCTTCTAGTCTAATCTCTAGGTCCAAAAAGTGGATCTGTTTCTCATGTATTGCCCATTCTAGTTTTATATTTCTGTCATTCATGTTCAGTTCATTCAGGAATTTCGTTAAGTCTTCCTTGTTGCCGGTCCAAATAATCAATACATCATCAATGTATCGTTTATATAATGTTAGCTCCGGGGGTGTGTCATTAAATATACTCTCTTCCTCCCTCTGTGCCATAAATGCATTGGCCACACATGGTGCGAATTTGGCACCCATGGCAACTCCTGTTATCTGTTTATAGAACGTTTGATTATGCCAGAAATAGTTGTTTTTCAAACAAAACTCAATACACTTGACTAAATATTTGCGCTGTGAGCATTGGAGTTGGCTGTATTTCCTCAAGACCCTTTTGTTGCTTCACATGCTTGGTGGTGTTTGATCACCGTGTACAGGGACGACACATCGGCAGTTGCCAGTATACTCCTCCCTTCTAGTACCGGTGTCTCTCCTAAAATTTGTAGTACATGTTTGGTGTCATTCAAAAACGCATTCGTCGATTGTACTGCTGGTTGGAGGAATGAGTCAATATATTGTCCCAGTCGTGAAGTGAGGGAGTCTATTCCATTCACTATCGGTCTCCCAGGTGGATTCACTTCATCCTTGTGTATTTTTGGAATGGTATTTATGACTGGGATCCTACATGATTCTGGTATCAAATACTTAACCTCCTTTTTGTTCAGTATGTCCTTCTTTGTGCCTAATTGGACTATTTTCTCCAATTCTTTCCTAATCTGGAAAGTGGGGTTGCCTAAAAGTTTCACATATGTATTCACATCCTCTAATTGTCTCTCAATTTCCATTAAATATTTCTCTTTTAGATTGTAAAACTACACCTCCACCCTTATCTGCAGGTCTAATTTCAAGATCCTTCTTTTTTATTAATTCTTGTATCCCTTTTTTAATGTGTTTTGGATCCGATACTTTCTTTATTTTGAGTTCTTCTAAATCCTGGAGTACTACTTTCTTGAATAATTTGATATGTTGATTATCGTGTACCTGGGGGTTGAATAGTGATTGGTTCCTCAGTGTACTATGTATGACTTTGTCATTCTCATTGATTCTTGTTTCCACATTTATCCGGGGGTTGCTTAGTAGGTATTTTTTTATATTAATTTTTCTCACATACTTTTGGATACCTATATATGTATCAAACTTATTAAGGTTTTTTAACAGTGCATGTTTCAGGCCTCTATCTAGTACTTTTATTTCTTCTGTGGTGAGTGAATAAGTGCTGAGGTTAAATATGCCCTCCCCTATTGGTCTCTTTTTCTTTTGGGCTCTCTTGCCCGCTCTGCATCCTCTCTTCCTTCCGTTTATCTTGGAGATTCCTCCCTTGGTCTGCGTCTTGGTGATCTCTGTTTTTTGTGGGTACCTTCTTGGTGATCCATATTGGTTCTGGTATTGTCTCCTGGGTGTCTGTTCCCTCCTGCCTCGGTCTAAAAAAAGAGTTCAGATATTGTTCCTGGTAGGGTTGTTGATAATATGATTGGTTGTATTGGGGATCCTCATATTCACGAATAGGATCATACCTATTATAGGTGTGTACTGGGCTCCTTTCCCTATATCCATAATAATCTCGATGTCTCGGTGGAGCAATGTAGTCTCTACCCGGTTCTCCATTTTTATTCCAGCTGGGATATGGCCTTCTTGGCTGTCTCTGCCAAGGTTTTCTGAAATTGTTTTTTGGAGTACGTTGCCACTGACGATACTGTCCATATTGTGACTGTGGGGTATTATAGTATTCACCTCTTTTTCCTTCATTCCATTTAGGTGTGGTGGGATGGTGATCCCTCTTATAACTTTTCCGAGGTGTTGGATAATGCACATGATTCAAATTACCTTGTTGTATTCTTACTTCTTTCTCCGGTGTGGTCTGGGTCGACAGGGATTGTAACTCATCAAGTTTGTTTTGCCACTTGAAGACCTGGTTGGACTTAGTCTGCAATGTCTCTCTGATATTTTTTAGTTTTTCTTTGTTGGACTTCTAGATCTTTCGCGATCATGTCTTTATTCAATTGTGTGGATAATTTTTTTTTTTTTTTTTTTATAGTCTCCTGTCTCTTTGTGGGGGTCCAGTTCGGTTTTGAGGCTCATGATCTGTTGTTCTATTGATATATTTCCTTTGGACTACAACAAAATGGCCGACACACCATTCAGTTCTAGACCTAGGGAAAATGGCCACCAATGTTTTGGAGTATAATGGCTACAGGGAAAAGGGCGGTCGCGCCATTTCCTGTATAGCGTTATAAATTGACATCGCTTAGCACCAATCCGGTATCCCTGAGGAAGTCACGTGACCGTGACGTAACGCGTAGGACCAGAACTGCGACCCGAAGCCGGAAGTCGGGTGAGAGGTGTATGCACCCGTTGTACCTTGATGCCCATACTGATTTTACTTATGTAAGCAGCGATTTTACTTTTATTAAACTGTTTATTGGAAATATTACACTATGGGAGCCTATATTTTATACCCCCTTCTATGAGAGAGGATTACTATCCCATATACTTGTTGGATCGGATGTGACGTGGTAGGACCCCAAGGAGGTGTTTGGAGGCGTCTGGAGGACATGTACCTATGGTTCCAGTCACTGCTGTATTTAACACCTTTTTAAGGTGAGCGCTCTGAGAGCACTGAGTGGATCACACGGGCACAGGGGCCCATCTGGAGGCACATAGTGGAGCTAACCAGACTGACTCCTCGTTCACTGGCATGAGTGGATGTGTCACTGGTCTCATGTCATTTGTCAGAAAACATCTGTTCAGTGTTTTGCACAATTTACAGCACTGTGTGTCTATTAACTGGAATATTGCACTACAGCACCACCGTGTGGGCGAAATATGAACTTTTTTTGAACTTTTTTGATTATATACATTTTTATGATTATTGTATTGGTATTTAGTGGGTTTTTACACAATCTTCCACTGAGGTTTTTTCATCCTGTGGAGGCACCGCTTATGAGGATATTATTCATATAGCACCAATATATATGCACCATTGCACTTTACAACTGTGATTATAATATTGATATTATTTATTAGTGTCTAATCCCGCACTGTTCTTTTTGAATCTCATATTTGCACTTTATTATATGAATATTGTACTATACTGAGGGTTATTATTTATTGGAATATTTATTTACTATCTTTATTTAGATTGCGCAGTACCCTACATATTTCATTATTCATTTAACATTGTGATATTTTAATAGGTATTGCAGCGGTCAGTATCCCTTCTATTTATATAGTTTTGATATTTTATATTTTGCACATGCAAATCTCTGATTGACCACATCACTCACCACAGAGAGTTATTGAACCTGCACATTCACAGAGGTAGCGCGGAAGAACATACACACTACTTAATATATACCATATTAAAGAAGCATTCTAGATTTAAGTTCCAATAAAGCACATAGCAATGTAAATATATAAGTGGGTCTATACAAGATCCTTACAAGTGCAATTTGCAATATTTAATGCAACTGAAAAACTATAAAGGCCATGGCAGTATGTGCATGGTGAAAAGGGCTTAATGGCTGTACAGTGATTTTCATGAGGTCCAGCCTAGTAACCTATAAAAAGATGGGCTGAATGGGGGTATGAGGGAAATTTAGAATTTTCATTTCCCCAAAAATGTTGGTGAAATATATTGGAGTCGCTGGGGAAGGCGAAATGAACAGAATTATAGCCAAAGCTTGAGTATGCGCCGCTCAGCTTACCTGACCCGTGTGCTGGAATGACTAGCGCCTGTGCATGTGCAATGAAGATGCCCGAAAACCAGCACACAGGAGAAGATGTTGGAGCCAGCGAGGGACAGTTCGGAAAGGTGTGTATTGATCCCTTTAGTTCTGTTTTTAAGTGGAAGTTCAGGCAAAACCTAACTAATGCAAAAATTGTTATACTTACTATGCTGCAGCCGATCTGGTCTGGTCCGGTCCCAGCATTAGCTGTCAGCGGCGGCTTCAGTGTGGAGGCAGGTGCAGGAGAGGCAGATGACAACGGAAGACCCGTAGTAAGTCTATGGGTGACATCACTTCCCACCATTTCACAGCAGTTGGTCCTCTCCTGCATGCCGCTGGAAACTGGACCGGATCGGTTGAAAAATAGGCAAGTACAGCGGTTTTTGCTTTACAGGGTTAGACAGATTAGGTTAAGAATGTGGCAGAGAGCAGGTTTAGAGTTAGTTACTTTTTGCCTGGACTTACACTAAGTCTCAACAGTATCAATTAACTCAACACAACCTCTTTAGTAATATACATTTATAAGCTGTGAAAAATTAAATTGCCTTATTTAACTAAAACTTAAACTCATTCCACAACTAAAGAAAAATAGAGTACACAGCAATATGTTTAGTGTAACGTTTTAAAATGAAATTTTAGTAAAAAAGTTTTTCACTACAATTAATTTTGACTTAAAATATTAGTATCTGGTGGGGCTGTCCTAAAATAATACACTTAATTGGATTGATGTCTATTAATTTATATTCACAGTCTTGGGCAAAAGCATCCAGAAATATCCTTGGGAAGCTGAACCTGAATCTGGAAGGCCGTAATAGCTCTCAATTCAAACTTATAAACTTCATTCTAACAGCTACCAAACAAACCTTACCAAAGGCCTGGAAATTGGCCATATTCTTTGTGACATAGGTAAAGTGTAAAATTTCTGCCTGTAGACTTTGATTACACACTTCTTAGGTATGCATGCTTCTTTTAACTACTTCCTGCCCAACCTATAGACAAATGATGGCTGGGCTGTGGCTTTCCTATCCTGACTGGACATCATATGATGTCTTATCAGAAAGCGCCGATCAACACAGCCGATGACTGATCAGAGTATTAGCTCACTGCCGGTACCATGTGACCAGCTTGATGCATCACAGCAGGTCACATGACACTTGTACAAAATGGATGGCTTCCTTTCATGCAATCCATTGTGTACAATTGTGTTGTTAGCTGTGATTGGTCAATTTGATCACATGGTACAGACAAGGCCAATCACAGCCCATCTGTACCATGTGATTAGATTTGACCAATCACAGCAAATCACAACAAAACAAGACTGAATGATCTAGTTTAAAAAAAATCCTGATCCCTTCCCCAGAGTAGTACAATGTTAGTATGAGAACATTATATCGCTCTGATCACAGAGTGTGTTAACGCAGCGTTGTGGTGTGAACGAGCTGTCAGTTCTACATGGGTACAAATGTCTTTCTAACATCGTTGAGGCATAAACCTATACATTTAACATATAATACCAACACAGTGCTGCACTACTAGTATACAATCACACATTACAAAATAAATAACAGTGCATAATAGTGTAACACAATAAAAACGTCCAAGTGTATGGTCCCAATATCAAATGATTACTATATCCACAAATGGCATCTGGAATTCAAACTTCACCAAATTGTGCCAAAAATAATATCCACAAGTGTTGTGCTCTCCTCCACTAGTGTGCTATGGCCGCTTACCTCATAATCTGACCCCTGTTTTACCAGTGGGTCAGATACAGTAGGACCCTTTTTAAAGGGGTAATCACTAGACCGACCCGGTGTGTTGCTAGCATTTTAGTCCTCTGCATCTCCCTCTTCCTTCTCAATGTCTTACACAGCTACAAATCTCCCTCAAGGAAATCAGGCATATATGGGGACAAAAACACGGGATCTAGTGCTCCCTATATCGATCATTTTATTCTTCCAGCAAAAACAGCATACAAAATACTCACAAGTATGGCACTTAAGCAGTGCAGACTATTCAAAGATATCAATCCCCATGTAAAAACACAATGACCGCGAGAGGACGTCACCAACTGAGGCTCCTTCCCTATATGCGTTATGTCAATGGGCATGACTTCATCAGTAGGGATCCTTCTTCAGTAGGGGTCCTACTGAAGAAGTCATGCCCAACTTTATTTTGGATGTTTCCTATATATACTAAACATATGAAAAATCCAGCAGAAACTGTTTATTTTTAACATTTTTGCAGACATGCTGCTTCTGCCTGTAGGCAACAAGTGTTTTGTCTAGTATGCTTACCCTTAGGTCATCTTAATTCAACCATAAAAACAGAAAATGATTCTCCTAAATAACCATGCATATACTGTATACAGGTATGAAATGCTGCATCACTAAATTTTTCATTACCTACTTCACCACCGGTGTAGATGTCAGAGCCTGTCGGATGAACGACAGCATCGCTTTCGAGGTTGGCAATGTCAGCCTTTACAACTTGCAACTATAATAGGCAAACACATGTACGTCAACCGGGTTGGATAAGGGACATATGGTGCATTCATTAGTTTACCTTGATCCTTGTATTCCTAACTTCAAAGTATGTAAA
>BLSH010501822.1:192697-216149 GCA_018402905.1 Glandirana rugosa
GTCTTGTCCCTCATTAAGTTTTTTTTTATATATATATTGTTTTTTGGATTTTTATTTTAGCAAAAATAAGAAATTTGGGTGTTTTTGCAAAATTGTCGCTCTTCTTTTGTTTATAGCGGTGATCAGAAATGACACAGATGTGATCAAATACCACCAAAAGAAAGCTCTATTTGTGGGGAAAAAAGGACGCAAATTTTGTTTGGGTACAACGTCGCACAAACGCGCAATTGTCAGTTAAAGCGACGCAGTGCCGAATCGCAAAAAGTGCTCTGGTCCTAAAGTGGGAAATCCTTCCGGGGCTGAAGTGGTTAAATAAGCTCTACAAATATCATCATTTACTCCCTGTTCTGTTCTCAGTGGGGCTGCTTTACTAAAGGCAAATAGAGTGTTCACTTTGCAGGGAAGGTTGTACTTTGCAAGGAAATTTTCCCCAGAGTTTAGTGAATGAGGTGAAGCTCTGCTGAACATCATCCAATCACGTGCAAGTAATAATGCTACTTTTTTTATTTTCTTTACATGCAATTGGATATTCTTTCTAAAGTGAAATGAACAGCCTATTTGACTTCAATCAATCAACCCCTGTGTCTCATTGTGCAATTCATTTGTATTGTCATTGAATGATCAGTTTGAAAAGTACAGCTCCATGTAAAGATCTTGTTAATTTTCAATTTACTTCCTCTCTTTACTTGTATGTTCACGGCTAATAATGTCAGTAAATATAACCTCCTCCTGACTAAACACTTGGTTTAGCTCAGTTTGCTCTTTTGATTTGACCTTTTACATAATCTTCCGACCAGGTTCTTGTGCAATATTGTATTTCCTATTACAAGCATATACTCAAAACACATATTAGCTAAATTGCCTTTAAATAGTGTATCATTTCAATGTCACTATTTATTTTAATGGAGAGACATGCAACCTTCTGACATTTATAATAAGCCAAGTCCGGGATGCAGGAAGTGGCCATTTAATGTGACCTCAGTCAGGGTAGCTTAGACACAGAAAGCTTTGTCTTTATGAGACATTTTATAATGCAAGAGATATTATAACTAAAATAAGTGCAAGGAAGTAAAATGCTTACCTTCAGAGTATTAGCAGTTAAAAAAAACTTTGAACATTTCCACATTAACAGAAATAAGTTTATAAAATAGCACAGGTCCACATGCATCAATGTGCGTAAAACTGCATGTGTTGCCTTACAGTAACCATTTATACTCAACTTACAAAGGAAAATTACAGTTTGAATCAAAGTTTGAACTGTATTGCTAACTGGTGTCGTGTATGTAAAAACAGTTATTTGTGACCATTTTATAAGTATCTTTCTGTACAGTTGCCGATAAAGGTCTATGAAGTTAAAGTTTGGTTGTATTACATTAAGATTAGAGATGGATGACATGAACCATGCAAACTAAGATTCAATCAGCCCACTCCAGTGTCTAAAATCAACCAATTTGCGATAGAGATGAGTTATTACAAACTACTACTAGCCTCCCTTTTTCAAAACAAGTTATGTGCCTTGGTGATGATCCTTGGTGAAAGAGGAAAAGGGATTTTATTAAAACTTACCGTAAAATCCTTTGCTCAGAGTTCACTGACAGATGCAGCTTCTCCGTTACGTGTGGGGTTTTATGCTGGTCTCACTAGGAGTTAACTAGGCAGGGAAAAGAAACAGCTGGCCCCTCCCATGGGGGCCGTCCTCTTCACACATAAAACCCCCTCATAGCATAGCTCTTCAGTTCGTACACAAGCCGTACAAGAACAGAGCACAGAGGGGTGGGTGCTGCGTCTGTCAGTGAACTCGGAGAAAAGGATTTTACAGCAAGTTTAAATAAAATCCCTTTTTCTCCTATCGTTCACTAACAGACGCAGCTTCTCCATTACGTGTGGGGACGTCCCCAAGCGGTGTCAAAAAGAGGGGTGGGTAAACACTAACAGTACCCAACCTCTAAGGAGGCGCCAGACGCAAAACTGCAAAACTTTGCGGCCCAAAGCAGCATCCGAAGATGCAAACACATCAACTTTACAAAACTTAGTGAAAGTGTGAACCGAGGCCCAAATGGCCGCCTTGCACACCTGTGACACCGAGGCCTGGTGTCTGAAAGCCCAGGAAATGCTAACAGCCCGGGTAGAATGAGCCGTGACGAGAAAAGGGGGAACCTTGTCCCGAACAGAATACGCATGGGTCACGGTTTTTCTAATCCAACGAGAAATCGTAGCCGACGAGGCCGCCAACCCTTTTCGCGGACCCTCTGGCAGCACAAACAAAGCACCAGCTTTTCGAAAAAAAAAAGCTCTAGCAGCCAAGTACCCTCGTAAGGCCCTCACTACGTCCAAAGCATGCAACTCAAACTCCTTTGGGTGCGATGGACGAGGGCACAATGAAGGAAGAACAATATCTTCATTAATGTGAAAGGAAGAGAACACCTTTGGAAGGAAGGAAGGAAGGAAGGAAGGAGAGGGTTGCAAGACCGCATTATCCTTATGCATGACTAAGTAGGGAGACTTGCACGATAGGGCTGCTAATTCAGACAGCCATCTGGCGGAAGTGATGGCAACTAAAAAGGCCACCTTCTGCGAAGGCAATTGTAAGGAAATCTCCTTGATATACTCATATGGCGGGTTCTGAAGAACAGAAAGTTCCAAATGCAGATACCACGGAGCCATCACCTGAGGCGCCACGCACACCCTTTACAAAAGGTACGAATCAAAGAGTGCGAAGCCAAAGGTCTCTGAAAGAGAATCGCCAGAGCCGATATCTGGCCCTTGAGTGTGCTCAAAGCCAGTTTTTTGCTCAGGCCCTGCTGAAAAAAAGTCAGGACCCTGGACACGACATAAGAGCGAGGGTTATGACCCTCCGCCTCGCACCAAGCTATATAAGCCTTCCAGGTGCGGTGATAAATCTTGCGAGAAGTACATTTGCGAGCTTTTAACAAAGTAGGGATCACGGAGTCGGCGACTCCCCTGTCTCTTAGCACCTGGGACTCAATAGCCAAGCCGTCGAGGGTAAGGCAGGGTGCAAGATGGGTCCCTGAGACAGAAAATCGTCTCACAGCGGGAGCCGCCAAGGGGCGTCTGCCACCATTTGCACCACGTCGGCGTATCAAGTGCGCCGAGGCCAATCTGGAGCCACCAGGATTATTGGTATCCCCTCCGCCACTATCCTGCATATCAATCGCGGAAGCAGTTTTATCGGAGGGAAAGCGTACAGAAGGCGGTAACGGCCCCAGGGGGCCACCAGAGCGTTCGTGGCCACTGCCAACGGATCCTTCGTTCTGGACGCAAAGGTTTCCACCTTGTGATTGAACCGGGACACCATGAGATCCACGTCCGACGTCCACCATCTGCGGCAAATTTGATTGAACACCTCTGGGTGGAGAGACCACTCTCCCTGGTCCAGCGTCTGGCGACTGAGAAAGTCCGCCTGCCAGTTCTCCACACCTGGAATGTAAACGGCGGAGATTGCCGGAACGTGACGTTCCGCCCAACGCAGTACCATTGCTGCTTCCGCCGTAGCTGCTGGACTCCTTGTGCCGCCCTAATGGTTCACATACGCCACTGCCGTGGCATCGTCCCACTGCATTCGAATCGGATGACCCTGCAATCTCATCCAGAGAAAAAAAGCACAATCTGATTGCACTCAGCTCCAGTACATTGATGGGGAGACGAGCCTCTTGTGCTGACCAACGGCCCTGGGCAGACAGCTGTCCCAGGACCCCGCCCCAGTCCAAAGGACTGTCATCCGTGGTAATGATCACCCACTGAAGGGGCAGGAACGACTTCCCCTGAATCAACGCTGAGTCCCGGAAAAGAGACGCCCTGGTCTGGGAACTCAGACGGATCAGAAGGTCCAAGGATCGAGGGGACCTGTCCCACCAAGCCAAACTTGCTCGTTGAAGGAGACGAGTGTGACTCTGGGCAGATGGTATTGCCTCAAAAGTCGAGACCATGAGCCCCAGCCCCCCACGTAAGGAAGACCGTCGGTGCGACAGGAAAGTTTTCACTGCCGACTGCAGTGACCGCAACTTGGCTGGAGGAAGGAAAAACCTTTGCCTGCTCTGAGTCCAGAAACAGGCCCAGATACTCCAGGCGACGGGATAGAGACACCGTCGACTTCTGCAGGTTGAGCAACCAGCCGAAGTCCTACAGCGAGGTCATTGTGATCCTCACCTTCTCTTGCCGAGGCGGATTCCGCTCGCAGGAGCAGGTCATCCAGGTAGGCTACTACAGTAATGCCGCTCTGTCGCAGTAACTCCATACCGGAGGTACCAGTTTTGTGAAAAAAAAAAACTTGAAGTCTGAGACTAGACCAAAAAGGGAGTGCCACGAATTGAAAATGGAGGTCTCCCACTGCAAAGCGAAAGAAAAGCTGAAGCCGTGGACAAATAGGTACATGGAGGTACACATCCCGGATGTCTAGAGACGCCAGAAATTCCCCCTGATGGAGGGCGGTTACAACCGAGTGGATAGATTCCATCCGGAAATTTCCACGCCCTAACATACCGGTTCAGGGCCTTCAGGTCCAGTACTGGCCGGACCCCCTGCCCCCCCGTTTTTGGGAACCACGAACAGATGTGAGTAAAAAACCTTGAAGCCTCTCGCTGGAGGCACTGGCACGATCACCCCTTGGTTTGAGTGCTTGTACAGCCCCAAGGAGGGCCTCCTGGCATGCCTGCGGGAGCCCCAAGTCAAAGGGAAGAACCTGACTGGTGGCAAAGTGTTGAACTCAGAAATGTCCCCCACCCGAAGCCCGCGCGGAGACAACCCATCAGGCTGAGGTGGTTTGTCCTCCGCCTTGTTGGTTTTGCGCTGCCACTGCCGGCACCCGGCCCCTGCAGCGACCTTACCAGAGCGGGTCCCTTTACCCGCTATACCAGGGGCGCGAAAAAAACCTCTTCTGACCCGAGGTAGGGGGCCCCTGTCTACGGCGAAAACTCACGCCTCCGGGGCTCTGGGAGGAAGGCACTTACCTCCTGTGAAATCTTTTATGATCTCACCCAGCTGTGGACCGAATAGACGTCCACCCTGAAAGGGAAGGTCTGCGAGACCTTTTCTGGAAGCATGGTCACCGGACCAAAAACGCAACCAGAGTACCCGTCTGAGGATACAGCAACACCGCTACCCTGGATCATATAGGCAGTAAATCAACGGCCGCATCACCAAGGTACTTGAGACCTCGGAGCAAAAATTCAGCCCTCTGCGGCGTAGCCAGCAGGTGGCCGCAGTCCAGAAGATTCTGGAGCTCAGTCATAAGCTCAGACAGATATTGCGCCGCCATGGCGAACATCAGGGCTGGCCTCAGAGCAGAGCCTGCCACCAGGAATAGCGACCTTAACAACACCTCTGTCTTTGCCAGCGGGGCCCTTGAATTCAGGAACCCCTTCCAGAGGACTCGTCGTCTTATTAAAGCAACCATAGGCGGACACCAAGGCGACTCCCATTTCTTTTTTTTTTTTTTTTTTTAAAAAGCTTTCCTCAAGGGATAGTGAGCAGTGAACCGTTTGGACCCAAGTCCCTTGGAGTGTGGGAGGAAACCGGAGCACCAGGAGGAAACCCACGCATGCACAGGGAGGACCTGCAAACCTCAGGCAGGTCATGCTTAGGATCTGAGCCAGCAAGCATTATGCTGCCAGGCACAAGTTCCACTGCATTAAAAGGAATGCTGCGGACGCTGCCATTTACAACAGACAAGGCGATCAGGAAAAAGATCATATGGGTAAGCCTTGGGCTCCCTAGGGGGCTTGGAGGACCACACCACATACGCAGAAATCAGCGATTCGCCATCCTGGCTCAATCGCATCGCAGTGCGATACCAATTATAATCGCAGCTGCCGTCCCCTGATTCTCTTCTCCGTCCGAGGGACCATCCGGATCAAAAAATCCTCCCTTGAAAAGCAAGGAGGAAGGGGACACTTCTTGGGGGGCCTGTTGGTGACATCCGCCCTGGGGAAAATCACTGAAAACCGCCACAGCTGGTCCAGAAAAGCCCCTTGCACAGATTGCGCTCCTAGCATGTTCAGCTCCCTTAGGAACACATAGATGCATAGAAAAGGTTAAAGGCACCCCCACACAGCCGCGCACCACCACCCCACAGTGCACCAGGGGACCCAGGAGGACTGCACCCACCGCCACCAGCACCCACAGGAGAGCCCAGCTATTCTTGCTGTTTGCTGCCATAACCCTGAGGATCGTCAGAGAGCCGCGCAGTCAGGAGCACACACCGCTCCAAAGTGAAAGTAAAAACTGTAGACACGTTTTTTGCATGAGCAGGGAATCCAATATGGCCGCCGTTGAACACTAGAGGCCGAAAAACACCTGCAGGGAATGTGCAGTACCGCAAATGGGCGCTCTGAGCGCTAGAGGGAAAGTCCCATAGGCCCAATATGTCTGCGGCTACGGCAAAATGGCGGCAGTCCGCCGCAAAATGGCGGCCGATCGTAAAAAAGCGACCGAACGGCGCTAGACAATCGGGTGCGGTGCGTGAACAGGGCTCCACGCGCCCCTACCGGCGGCTACCCAGCAAACTTTTTTTTTTTTTTAGGGTCGTCGGTGCCCCTTTCCGCCCCTAAAAAGGGGGGAAGGAAGGAGCTCTCACTCACCACTCCGGACGACGCCATGGGTAGCCACCCAGTCGCAGACCTTCCGCCCCTGCTTGGGCGGTATGCTGCAGGCCAGAAGTCACCCTTCCCGGATCACATCCGGGGCTGGGCGTAAGGGGGGGGGGGAATCACCCCAGGCCGCCCGCACGGAACGGGCAAGATGCGGCGGGTGCACATACGGTGGGACTGGCTCGCATCGGTCGGCCAGGTCGGGGAAAGAACAGAGCCCATGGACTCTCTATGCCCCGACCGGCTTCTTGATAGCAGATCAATTGCTTGATATAAAAGACAAATAAAAATAAAAGTAAAAGAAAATTGAATAAAACCGGTCACAAACAGGACCGCAATTCCCCTGAAGGGAAGCCAGGTCAACTCCTTGCAAACTAGGCATTGAAACTGAAGAGCTATGCTATGAGGGGGTTTTATGTGGGAAGAGAGGATGGCCCCCATGGGAGGGGCCAGCTGTTAATTTTCCCTGCCCAGTTAACTCCTAGTGAGACCAGCATAAAACCCCACAGGTAATGGAGAAGCTGCGTCTGTCAGTGAACGATAGGAGAAATCTTTTTTTGGAGTTAGTTGTAAATGTGTTGTAGATATTCACAAAAGCGATCAACGTCAGCTTCTTCAGCATTAAAGGTTGGTGCATAAACTTGGATTACTGTGATGTTGAGTGGTTTGCCTTGGACACGGACTGATATCTTCCTGTTTCTTCTGAGAGATTCTTGTCCCCAGTAGTAGATATAGTAGTCATCTGAGTTGAATTCGCCCATGCCAGTCCACTATTCCCAAGATATTGATGTTCAATCTTGCCATCTCCTTTTTGACCACATCCAACTTACCTTGATTCATTGATCTTACATTCCAGGTTCCTATGCAGTATTCTTTACAGCATCGGACTTTCTTTTCACTCCTACCATCTACAACTGAGAGTCCTTGCGGCTTTAGCCCAGCCATTTCATTAGTTCTGGAGCTACTTGCTACTCTTTCCAGTAGCACATTGCACACCTTCTGATCTGAGGAACTCATCTTCTGGTGTCATTTCTGTTAGCCTTTTGTTTCTCTTCATGAGGTTTTCTTGGCAAGGATACTAGAGTGGGTTGCCATTTCCTTCACCAGTGGATCACGCTGTGGCAAAATTCTCCGCTGTGACCTGTCCGTATTGGCTGAGCCTACACGGCATAGTTTGCAACTGCACTGAATTACGCAAGCCCTATTCGCCATATTGTGATGTAAAAAACTTGGTGGGGATATCCTACTCATGTGGGGTAATTGCAGCAGAGGCCAGCCACTACAACGCATGTGTGAGATATTGATGCCATGTTTTTTTTTTATAGCACATTATTGCAGAGAGACCCCTTGTATGCATGGTGTGGCTGTACAGACTGGCCTCTACTGCACATGTGTGGGATATCACCATATTGCTGGTGGTCTTCTGGGAGCACCGGAGTCCTTCATCCTGCACTCCCAATTTTTAGTGTGCATGCATGGTCAGATATAGAATTCTCCTGTGTAGGCATAAGAATGCAGAAGAGCTATAAATGTAACACTTTTAGGTGATTACATCACATATGCATAGGGCAAAGTGTACTGGGAATGGAAACATAATTTTATGTGACAAAGCTGCCATACTGACAGACGGAACCATAGCGCCATCTTGCTTAAGTTCAGGGGGGAAACCTATTCTTTTGAAATTGAAAATTGCTCTTTGTAAGTACAATTTTTAATTTAAACTAAACAAACATTTTACATCTATTACCATCTAACCTAAGGGTAATCCTCTATGCTCATTGTGAACATGCATTATGATTTTTAAACTGAAACTTAGAGTGAAAAAAAAATGCAATTTTGCATGCTGTATTCCTCTCCTAATATAAATTTAGTATAGTGTGTATATATATATATATATATATATATATATATATATATATATAAATATAAATATAAAACTCAAACTCTAGTTTTTAGTATAGGTGGTATGTGCAGGATAAATGGGTAATCCAATGTTCAACTGAAGAAACATACAAGGCAGGCTAACAAATGCAGCTACTTTAAAGGCAGAACTTTAGGCCAGATTCACACCTATGCATTTTTATTGCTTTTTGCATTTTGCAGATTTGCACTACAGAACGTGTCCCATAGGAAACCATGTTAAATGGACTGTAGTGCAAATCTGCAAGTTGCAAAAAGCACTAAAAATGCATAAGTGTGAATCAGGCCTTGGTCCTTACTTTCTACAACAAGAAGTCCAGTTATTGGTAGGATCTCCAGACTAGAAAGTTTGCAACAGATTTATATACAATGATTTGTTTAAAAAAACAGTTGTACACTGGAGCATGATACCAAACACATTAAAAAAAAACAATGTTGGGTTTACATACACTTTACATAGTACAAACACAATATTATGAAATTACCATACAGACACATATCTTTATCACTTATTTTACATAAAACCTCCCCTTATTCTATTCAGGGCTATCATTTCCAATGAAATTATATTTGTGTCAGTTTTTACCTAAAAATATGGACCAAATACTCAGGGACTTGTATAAATCCATAAAATTCAGTGTGCTAGGCAGAACAGAACTGCTACTGTCTCAGTTGAGGCACTTGACAGAATCCATGTGTCAACCTATATAAATAAAATTAGCACTAATTTTGGAAAAAGTGGATTGATAAAGTTGACCCAAAGGGGTTGATTTACTAAAGGGAAATAGAATGTGCACGTTGCAAAGTGCAGTTGCACCAAAGCTTAGTAAATGAGGTAAAGTTTCACTTTGCAAAGAATACCCAATCACTTACAAGGAAAATAATAAAAACTGCATTTTTGCTTGCACATGATTGGATGATGGAAGTCAGCAGAGCCTCTGCTCATTTACCAAGCTCTGGAGCAACTGTACTTTACAAAGTGCACAGTCTATTTGCCTTTGTTAAATCAACCCCAAGGTCTTCTATTGTGCATGTTTGTCAGTATACCATCATCATGTATTATTTATCATAATATATTACGTTGAACCAGAGTTGTGGGTGCATACCTTGGATTTTCGGACTCCCTTTTTGGCACCTGGCTTTTTCGAAGTAGATTTTTTTGGTGATGTGGTTTTGGCTTTCTTTGCAGTTGGGGGTGTAATAATAGCCTCCAACTTTCCTTTGGTTCCACGCTTCTTTGCCAACAGCTCAGGATGAATATTTGGTAACACGCCACCGCTGGCAATGGTGACACCTTTTAATAGCTAACAACACAGCATAATAAAAAAAAAATCCTATAATATTCAGAATTAGGCAAGATGCGATCAAAAATTGTTAATATGTATGGGTAGATTTATTTAATAAAGTAGTAGAGACTGTTCACAAAGTGAATGTTTTTCTTAAAAAAAAAGCTTCAGTTAAAAAAATAGGTATTTACTTTGCAAAGGGAATGATAGTAAATAATGTGAGATTGTGTTAATATTTAAATAATGAATTATGTGTGATGGATAAAAAAAAAAAAAAAAAAAAGGATTTTTACCAGCACATGACCGGCTGATTGAAGTAAATGCAGTTTCATATTACTTTCAAAGCCCATTGAACATTCACTTTGCAGAGGGAGCAGTATCTATTCCTATACTAAATTAGCCAAAAAAACGCAAATGATCTATCATAGTTATAAAGCTAGTTAGGTTGAAAGACACAAGACACAAAGAAACAAACAAAAACAAACACAAATATAAAACCTCCATATACACAATTCTATACACACAGCTGATCCAGAGGAAGGCAAAAAACAAAAACAAAAACGGGCCCTTTCCCACTGATCCACCTTTGCTGTGCTGGAACGTACAAATCCAACAGGACAAAAGTACATCAAAAGTTATTTGCCTTTAAAGCCTATGATACTTTTCACATTGTTGAACTGCATTTGTGCTGCGGTTTGAAAAGTCCTGCATGCAGCATCTTCTGTGCTCTTTTAAAAAGCCCATTGAAGTCAATAGGAACCACAACAAAAATACACCCAGGGTGCATTTTTGCTGGTTGCTAAGGAACAGGCACAAGCTGAACTAGTTCTTAAGGGAGTCTATTCCACATTTTCACAGCTCTTACTATGAAGAAGCCTTTCTGTATTTGGGGGTTAAATCTCTTTTCCTCCAGATGTAAAGAGTGCCCCTTTGACCTCTGTGATGCTGCTAAAGTGATTAACTCTACACCAAGTCCACTCTATGGACCATTTATGTATTTGTACGTGTTGATCATATCCCCCCTTGATCGCCTCTTCTCGAGAGAGAATAAATTCAGTTACACTAATCTTTCCTCATAGCCGAGTTCTCCGTGCCTCTTAGTTTGGTTGCCATTTTCTGCACTTTCTCCAGTTCTCAGATATCCTTTTTGTTAACTGCTACCCAAAAACTGAACTGCATATTCCAGATGAGGTCTTACTAATGATTTGTACAGGGGCAAAAATGATATCCCTCTCTCTCTGGAGTCCATACCTCTCTTAATATCAGAAAGAATGTTGCTTGCTTTAGAAACTGCTGCTTTGCACTGAATGCTATAATTAAATCTATGATCTACCAGAACACCCAAATCCTTCTTCAACATTTACTCCCCCAGCTGTTCTCCTAGTATGCAAGATACATACATATTTTTAGCATGATATAACTTTACTTTTATTAACACTAAGGCTGCATTTATACCTGAGCATAGCGTCCTTGAACATTTTTCCAGCATTTATTTGCGTGTTTTTATGGGTTATTTTGGCGCGTTATTATACAGCGTTTTTGAGCTTTGGCGTTTTTTTATTAGACAATAGAGAAAACTATCTGCTGCATCCTTTGTTGCTAGGTATTTCAGTTTTTCCGTTAGCTTCTATTTCTTTTATTATTATTATTATTATTATTATTAATAATTTAGTATCATTTTTTATTAGGGTAAGGGGTTAGAGTTAAGGTTAGGTTAGGGTTAAGAATAGGGGTTAGGGCAGGGCTTGACAAATTTGCTTTGAATCTAGGAGGCAGCTAAAAAAGGAGCTAGTTTTTTATTTAGTGTAGTGGGGTTGTCAGCGCCCGGGGAAAGGCAAGTATTTTTCACTCCTCTAACCCTAACTGCATCGTGACTGCGGCATGTAAAACCCCCTCATCTGCTGCCTAATGCAGCTTAAGGGTGGCCATTGCTGGGTGGCAAAAACAGGTCTACTGCACATTTTTACCTCCCAACTGCACATCTAAACGAAGCCTTAGTGACAAATAAAATACAAAAAAAAGGTGAAACTATTCTAGTGCTGCTGATCTGAAGTATAGCAATCTCCCCTACCAAGCTATTGTACTGACAGGGGGATGGCCATTGGCTGAGAGCACTTACTGAGATTTGGTCGGCTGCTAATTTTCCAGCATACTTTTCTGACAGAAGCCAGCCGAAAAGCCAGGTTTTGTTGGACCAGCTATCATACACACGGCCCAAATGGCGGCCAGTTTTTAATGAGCCGGCCTAGGTCATCCGGCCCGTGTGTACTAGGGTTGATAGATAGTGGCTCACTAGGGAAGGACAGTGCAGCAAGGTGGGGGAGATAGGAGATCCAGGAATTCATGCCACCTTAGGTCCCTTTTACACTGGTGCCCCTGCCAAGCAGAATCCGCTTGCTCAGCAGGGATCTCTTCGTTGTGCAGAGCGAACACAGCCTGCCCTCCACTATGGGGCAATCAGATGGAAACGGACCGCCTGTCCGTTTCCATCCGATCTGCCAGGCGGACTACTACTACTACTACTTCTAAAAGAAATACACAAATATATAAAAAAAATCATAAATAAATAATCAATTCAATAAATGAATACTAAGTAATAATAAATACATAATTAACCCCTAACCTTAACATCTAAACCTTAAAAAAAAAAAAAAAATAGTAACTAAACACCCTAACCTAAAATAAATTATTATTATTACTAATAGTAATTTATTTTTTTGTTTGGGTTTGGGTGTTTATTTGTATTATTATTACAATTATTATGAATAATAATAATAATAATATATTTTTGGGGTCAATTATTACTTATTTATATAGGATTACATATTATTAATTTATTGTATTTATTATTTATTTATGATGATTTTTAGTTATTTGTGTATTTATTCATATATTATAATTACTTTTTTTTTTCATTTGAGCAGAGAATCTTGAATTTAGTTTTCCTTTATCAGGGGTTATTCCCTCCTGGATCAAAGAGGAATATGCTTTTGAGAAAAGTAATACTTTTAGGAAAGAAGCTATTCTATAGCTACAGAATAAAACTCTCTTCATCATCCAAGATCCCCTGTTTCTTCTGTGGTTGCCCTAAAATGAAGGGCTTACCTCTGACATCTCTATATGGTCCATTTCATGTGGTTATTCATAATGGTCCTGCCTATCAGTAAAAGGATCATTTTACTTCAATATGCTTTGTGTTTTCAAGTTCCTCCTCTGTACGATTGCCAAGTTTATTTTTCTGCAAAAATATCTCAGTTGACTGCCTCTGCGGTCAGTACACACTAATTGGGGGGGGGGGGGGGTCTTTACACCCATCTCTCAAAAGATCCATGATCAAAAGTGTTTCTTAACCTATTTAAATAAATCTCAGTTCCATATCATGCCTGCACTGCGGCTTAGCAGGAAAAATCTCACCTATGTTCACCAGATAGATCTACTTTATGTCTCTGATGTAAATGTATTTTGCCAACCCACTTACAAGCTAGTCAGTAAAAATGCTTAATAACTGTACTGTTAACATGTCTTTAGTGCCATGACATAAGCACAAAAAAAAATGTGTTGCCTTTATTGTATGAGAAGACATGTATAAGAATAATATAAATTTTCTCAGAAGAAAAATCTGCATCCAGACTGTCAGCAATGGTTTCTTAACAATGGGGGGCCAAAGTCTATATAGTTACATTACAACTTTATTAATCAAAAACTTCAATGTACGAAGAAATAACTAACTACAGCAGCTAGCTAAATAATAAAAAGGCAAAGGGTGAAGTTAAAAGTAGTACCACAGCGCACTCTAGTGTTCAACTAGAAATCATACACTGGATTACAGGTCCAAAATATAATTACAATAAAGAGTGGCACTGTTAATCAAATTCAATATTACTTAAGATCTCAAGATGACGCATGGTTATACACATTCCACATGGAATATTTGAAAATATCTAAATATATAAAACCCTGGTAAAACATTCCCCTGGCCTAACAGAGTCACCATGGATTCAATGCACATTTATTGGCAACGTTTTTCATGTTCAACCACTTCAATACAGGGTAATTTCATCCCCTTCCTGCCCAGGCCAAATTTCAGCCTTCAGTGCAGTCGCACTTTGAATGGCAATTGTGCAGTCATGCAATGATGCAACACTGTACCCATATGAACTTTTTATAATTTTTTTTTTGAGACAGATCAAGCTTTCTTTCGGTGGCATTTAATCACCACTGGGTTTTTTTATTATTTGCTAAATAAACGAAAAAAGACAGAAATAATGTTTCTGTTATAAAATTTTGCAAATAAGTAATTTTTCTTCACTGATGGGCATTGATGAGGCTTCACTGCTGAGGAGGCACCGACGAGGCTGCACTGATAAGCTGCATTGATGGGCACTGGTTGCCACTGATGGGCTCCACTGATAATCCAGGCACTGATGATCAGTGCAAACAGTGTACTCACTGTGCCCTACCAGACTTGCCAGTAATTGGTTCTCCTTTCCTCACACTGAGACAGGTGTGTGAGGAAAGTAGAGCCAATAATCGGCAAGTCTGTTTACATGTGACCAGCTGTAACTGGACACAGCTGATCACATGGTAAACAGCCGCTGTGATTGGTCCTTTACACCGATCTGTGAGTATCACAGAGCACGCCCGATGCATGCACATGGGAGAAGGTCTACAGACATCCTCCCAGAACTGGAGGCCAGTGCTGTAGCCAGATGGCAACTGGTTAAACTGGTGAATGTGCAGTAAGGACTGGTTCACACCAGATGCAGTCCAGTGTGTTTTAACATACATGGAAAATGCATGCATGCACGCAATAAAGTGTGCTGCATGAAAATATGCTGTAATTTATTGAAATCCTCTCCCCACGCAATCTAAAATGTCAACTTTCTTTGTTTTGTTTATTTACTTTTTTCAGCTCCAGAAGGCCTGCCTCTACTCTTGCCTGGGTGAGAATGGCATCTCCTCTGCTACTGAAACCTTCTGGGATTTGCACATACCAAATACCAGGAGCCATCAGCTTCAATACAGAGACTGAAGAAGGATGGACCTTGTGCCATGTCATCAGGGGCCAACTGCCTGAACCAGAACGAGACAGCCGGATCCCGATAACGTCAGAAGCAAAGATGGTGGCGCTGGACCTGGTAAGCAGCACAACCCAAAACAAACCAATATTTTGGGCAGTCTGAGTATATTTTTTGAAGAAAACCTAGCTTAAAATATAAGGCTAAAGGACTGAAAAAAGTCCAGATGAAAGAGGATGGGGGGTAGGCAGTAAAGTTAGTCTATGCTTTGAATTAGTTTAGTATATTTTCAGCATGTCTCATTTATGTTTTATTTCACCCACTCTGCATACAATCTGCTTTTTGGATTAGAAGGATGTTATTTTTACATGATGTCAACAGCTACATAAATTTGCATGGCATAATTATTTACACTTGGTACGGTATAAAATGTTGAGCATATACTAGAGCTGCACGATTAATCGTATAAAAATCGCAATCTCGATCCACCCCCCCACAATCTCCATTGGACATTACCGCGAATTTCAGTGCAGTTAACGGGGCCCGACTTGGGGGGCGACTCAGCGCGACTTGACAGTAATAAAAGTCAATGCAAGTCACCTGAAGTCTTTACTAAGTCGGGGCGACTTGTCTTAGGGGAGACTTCCAAGTCTGGGCAGAGAGTCAAGTTATGAATCACCATTGATAAAAGACACTAAAAGAGATACAAAGTAATTTACTTCAAAGGAATGCACTCTGAATGAACTCCCCTTGTATAGTTGTTTGGTTTAACCATTTAAAACCTAAATCTTTCCTGACACTTGCTGTTTACAAATAAAAATCCATTATTTTGTGCTAGAAAATGACTTAGAACCCCCAAACATTATATATTTTTTTTAGCAGAGACCCTAGAGAATAAGATGGCGGTTGTTGCAATATTTTGTCACACGCTGTTTGCGCAGCGGACTTTTAAACGCAATTTTTTTGGAAAAATTACCCTTTCAAAAAACTAAACAGTGCTGTTAGCCCAATTTTTTTGTATATTTAATATATCACGCCGCGAGAATCGAGAGAGAATCGTGATCTTTATTCTAAGCAAAAAAAATTGTGATTCTCATTTTGGCCAGAATCATGCAGCTCTAACATATACAGTATATATGATCTTTCATATCAAATTGTTCAATCAACATAAAAGCTTCCTTACCTGATTTAGTTCTTCATCATTGGCTATGGCAAGCAGAATGTGTCTGGGTGTGACTCTGCCTTTTTTGTTATCTCTAGCTGCATTTCCAGCCAGCTCAAGAATCTCAGCTGTAATGTAAATTTAAAAGTATATATTTATTAGTTTAACAAAAAATACCTAGCTAGCATGGATCAAACACTAAACGAATACACATTTATGGTGTTAAATTATCTCTGTACAGTGTGACATCTCACAGTTTAATAGCAGCCCCTATATGTTGCATGCTCTTCCCTTTCCAGCATTTCCTCATCACTTGAAGACCCTGATGAAAGTCTGGTAAAAAAACAAATGGAACTCCTGAATATGGGGGTACACCTGACATTTACCACTCAGTGCCTTAGTAACCAATCACCAAACCTGAGGGGTGCAACAGAGATTTCTTATCCTGAGAACATTTTAGAAAAGGTATGTGAAGCTAACTCATTGTAGTTCCTACCAAATCATGACATTGGTTTCCTAAGTAGTGACTCAATATAAAATCATTTTAACCACTTAAGGACCGGAAAAATTTCCCCATTAATGACCAGGCCATTTTTTGCGATACGGCTTTGCTTTAACTGACAATTGCGCAGGCATGCAACGCTGTCCCCAAACAAAATTGATGTCCTTTTTTTGACACAAATAGAGCTTTTTTTTGGTGGTATTTGATCACCTCTGCGGTTTTTATTTTTTAAACTATAATCAAAAAAAAAAAAAAAAAAAGCAGCATCTGAAGATGCTGACACATCAACTTTATAAAACCTTGCACACTGGTGAAATGAGCCGTGACTGGAAAAGGGGGTACCTTGCCCCAAACAGTATACGCTTGGGTCACGGTCTGTCTGATCCAACGGGAAACAGTAGCCGACGAGGCCGCCAATCCTTTGCGCGGACCATCCGTCAGTACAAACACCACATCAGATGTATCCGCCAAACACACCCGCAAAGCCCTCACGACATCCAATGAATGTAACAAAATCCTTGGGATGCGATGGATGCGGACATAATGAAGGAAGAATATCTTCATTAATGTGAAAAGAAGAGACCACCTTCAGTAGAAATGAAGGAGAAGGACACAAGACCGCCTTGTCCTTATGAAGGACTAAGTAAGGAGACTTGCAGGACAATGCTGCCAACTCAGACACCCACCTAGTAGATGTGATGGCCACCAAAAAGGCCACTTTCTGCGACAGCAATTGTAAGGGAATATCCCTGATCTTCTCATATGGCGGTTTCTGCAGCACAGAAAGCACCAAATTCAAATCCCACGGCGCCATAGGTGACCGTACCTGAGGAGCCACATGGCGCACACCTTGTACAAATGTACGAATCAACAAATGTGACGCCAAAGGTCGCTGAAATAGAATCGCCAGAGCCGAAATCTGACTCTTGAGAGTACTCAATGCCAATTTTTTATCCAGGCCCTGCTGCAAAAAAGCCAGGGCCCTGGACACAACGTAAGAGCGAGGGTTCCAACCCCCTGCCTGACACCAGGAAATATAGGCCTTCCAGGTGCGATGATCAATCTTGCGCGAAGGACACTTGCGTGCTTTAAGCATGGTAGGGATCACGGCGTCCGCGACACACCTATCCCTCAACACCTGGGACTCAATAGCCAAGCCATCAAAGCCAGCGAGGGTAAAGCAGGGTGCAAGATGGGCCCCTGAGACAACAGGTCTTCACGCAGCGGAAGACGCCAGGGAACATCTGCCACCATTCGCACCATGTCGGCGTACCAAGGAGGCCGAGGCCAATCTGGAGCCACCAGGATTGTCGGAATCCCCTCCGCTTCCACCCTGCGCAGTAGCCGCGGTAGAAGCTTGATGGGAGGAAAAGCGTACAGGAGCCGATACCGACTGGCAGCCGCAAGCGGGTCTTGTCCTGCACACAAAAGTTTTCACATGGTGATTGAACCAAGACGCCATGAGGTCCACGTTTGGCGTGCCCCACTTGTGGCAAACCTGGCGGAACACTTCCGGACGTAGGGACCATTCCCCCTGATCCAGCGTCTGGCGACAGAGAAAATCCGTCTGCCAATTCTCTACGCCCGGAATGTAAATGGCATAGATTGCCGGCACGTGAAGTTCCGCCCATCGCAGAATGAGAGCCGCTCCCGCAGCTGCTGCCGAGCTCCTCATTCCCCCCTGATGGTTCACATACGCCACTGCCGTGGCGTTGTCCGACTGAAACCGAACCGGGAGGCCGCGCAACCTTACCGTCCAGTGGGAGAGGCAGAGCCTGATTGCCCTCAGCTCCAGCACATTGATCGGAAGGCTTGATTCCTGCGCCGACCAACAGCCCTGAGCAGACAGCTGCCCCAGGACCCCCCCCCCCAGCCAAATAGTCACAACGGACGCCAGCCTATCCACCAATTCAGGGGAAGAAATGACTTCCCTCAACGTCAGAGCCGGGGCCCGTAGCCACCAGGTCAACGATGCTCTGGTGTGAGGATCCAGTCTGATCAGCTGGTCCAGGGACAGTGGAGACTTGTCCCACCGTGACAGAATCGCTCGCTGAAGGAGCAGAGTGCGACTCTGGGCGTAAGGTACCGCCTCGAAGGCTGAAACTATGAGCCCCAAACACCCGCATTCAGAACCGTAAGGAAGACCACCGGCGTGACAGCAGGGTTCGCACCGCTGCTTGTAGTGTCAGTAACTTGGCCGGCGGTAAGAACACCTTCGCCTGCTCCGTGTCCAGAACCAGACCCAGGTATTGCAGGCAATGCCTCTCTGCCTCAGCAGCGCCAGCACCGGGGCCACCAGCTTGGTGAACACCCAAGGAGCCGAGGCCAGACCAAAGGGCAGTGCCACGAATTGGTAATGAAGATCTCCCACCGCAAAGCGCAGAAAACGCTGGTGCCAGAGACCGATGGGGACGTGGAGATTCGCGTCCCTGATATCCAGGGATGCCATGAAATTCCCTCGGTGCAGGGTGGCCACGACCGAACAGACAGATTCCATGCTGAATTTTCGCGCTCACACAAAGCGCCTTCAGGTCCAGAACTGGCCTGACCCCCCTTTTTGGGGACCACAAATAGGTTTGAGTAGAAACCGTGAAACCTCTCTGAGGCACTAGCACGATCACCCCCTGGTCGGAGAGTACCTGAACAGCCCTTAGGAGGGCCTCCCGACACCCCTGAGGGAGTCTCAAGTTCGATGGGAAGAACCTGTCTGGGGGTAGAGTGCTGAACTCTATCCTGTACCCGGAGGACACCACTTCCTGCACCCACCGGTCGGAAATGCGTGCAGTCCACCTGTCTGCGAACCCCAGAAGACGGCCCCCCACCTAAAATTCGGGTGGGGGCAACCCATCATGCGGAGGAGGACTTCTCCTCTGTCTTTTCGCTCTTGCGTTGCCAGGGGCGTTTACCGGCCCCTGCGGCAGGCTTGCCGGGCCGCGACCCCGCTGTGCCAGGGGCACGAAAAAACCTCTTCTGACCCGAAGAAGCAGGACCCGGCTTGCGGAAAGAAAGTATTCTTCCCTCCAGTGAAATCCTTGATGATTTCATCCAACTGCGCCCCAAAGAGTTGACCACCCTGAAAAGGAAGATCCGTAAGACCCTTCTTAGATGCGTCGTCACCCGACCAAGAGCGCAACCAGAGTACCCGTCTGATAATGTCTGCAAAACAGACATTTTAGACAACATGGGGAGCAGGTCCAGAGCTGCGTCACACAGGTACCGAAGACCCTGAAACAAATGGTCTGCCCTCTGTGACGCCTCAAGCGTCCTCCCACAGTCCAAATCATTCTGCAGCTCCATCGTACACTCGGACAGAGATTGCGCCGCCATGGCTGACGCCAGAGCCGGTCTCATGGCTGACCCTGCCAGCAGGAAGAGTGCTTTTGACACCGCCTCCATCAGCCTATCGGCTGGGTCCTTAAATGAGGGAGACCCCTCCAAAAGGAATGGTCGTTGCCTTGTTCAGGCGAGCCACCGAAGGGTCCACTGCGGGGGATGCCCACTTTTTAACAAAACTATCCTCAAAAGGGTAGCGGATAGCAAAGGGTTTAGGTAGGGCGAAGGAATTCTGCGGACGCTGCCATTCCTGATAAACCAGGTGGTCAAAAAATTGATCATAAGGATAAGCCTTAGGGGACCTGGGTGGCCTAGCAGACCCGCAAACGTATGTGGACTCCTGCGACTCCCCTGCTTGGTCCAGTCACAAGGACGCACGGATATTTGTAATCAGTGCGGCCACCAGCGCCTTTTTGCACGCAACTGAAGCCCCCTGGTCTTCTTCGCCATCCGAGGGAACTAGCTCGCCCTCAGAGTTCCACGGGGGGTCCCCGTGACCCCCGAAGCCACTTCCGGTTCAGACTCTTCCCCTGAGGAAAGAGGGGGAGGCGGACACTTTTTAGGGGCCCCCAGAGCCCTGCTCGGCCCCACCCTGAGAAGGAACTCCCCAAATACTGCTCTCAGCTGGTCCAGGGACACCAGGATCCCCAGTGCAGGTTGCGCTGCCGCTGACAGGGTCATCCGCCATCATACCACCGGAACCGACAGGCCAATAAAAAATGCCCTGACACCTCCACAATGCAGCCCCACAGATCACCGTATGGCGGTGCGGGGGGGGGGGAATGGGCAAAAAACACCCAGGGGGGGGGCACTAGCTCAGGGAAAAACCCTCCACCAACTGATATGCTAAGCAGAGCAGGAGGTTATATGGGAGAGAGAGCACGGCCCCTGGGAGGGGCCAGCTTGCTTTCTTTCTATTTGCCTAGTCAACTCCTGGTAGGATGTGCATATAACCCACTAGTCAATGAAGGGCTGCGTCTGTCAGTGAACGTAAGAGAAAAAACTAATTTTCTTTCCCAGGTTAGGCCGATATGTATTCTACTACATATTTTTGTTAAACAAAAAAAAAAATTTGCAATAAGCGTATATTGATTGGTTTGCGCAAAAGTTAGTGTCTACAAAATAGGGAATAGATTTATGGCACTATTATTTTTTATTTTTTTTTTTTACTAGTAATAGTGGCAAATCAGCGATATTTAGCGGGACTGCGACATTTTGGCAGACAGATCAGACACTTTTGACACTTTTTTGGGACCAACGACATTTATACTGCGATCAGAGCTAAAAATAGCCACTGATTACTGTATACATGTCACTGGCAGGGAAGGGGTTAACACTAGGTGGCGATCAAGGGGTTAAGTGTTCCCTAGGGAGGTTTTTCTAGCTGTGGGGGGAGTGGACTGACTGGGGGTAGAGAGAGAACGCTGTACCAACTATGTCAAGCTGAAAAATTTCCACTCCCGTGAAATGGAGACAAACTACGGTACCTAAAAATCTCCAGAGGAGAAGTCTTAAAATCCTTTACAGGTTACGAGTATAGAGTTAAATGTGAGCGCTGGTGCTAGAATAATTGCTGTCACTCTGACATTCGAGGTGATTCTTCACATGTGGTGCAATTGCCATTTACATATGCGTGTGGGACCTACATGCGCGTTAGTATTTTTTTTTTTATTAGATTATATTATTTTATTTTTTAAATCAGGTAGAAATTGATTGTGATGTCACAGCAAGAGACAAAGAAAAAAAAAAAAAAAAACATAACTAAGATAATACACACTTTCAATGGTAATTCACCAAGTGTACACACCATGCCGTTTGGTATATTACTTTATTTACAGGTGTTTTGGGTTTTTTTTTTCCAGTGCCAAGTAGCAGACCTCCTGTGTTCAGAAAGCAGGACCCAAAAGCAGGTAGAGATCACTGGAATAGTGGTGGCTTCTTCAGTGATTTCCAGCTTCCAGGGGCTTCGGCTAGGTATGTTATATACATTGTTACATTAGACCAGTAATTCCCAAACTGTGTGCCGTGGCACAATAGTGTGCCACATGAGATTTGCAGGTGTGCCGTGGGAGTTTTGAAAAATATTTAAAATTGCTAGTGTTTTGAAACATATCGAAAAGTTAAATGGTAAATCAATGTCGCAAAAGTTAAAAAAGTAACATATAATAACGCAATCTGTCAGCCTGTCATTCAGTGGTTCATCGGGAAAACTCAATGGCTCTAACTATATTATAATAATAGAGACCATTCCATTCCAATTTTGATGCTTATAAATAAAGTTTGTTCATTGTTTAGTGATGGAGAAATACCCAATCAAGTCTGGAACTCTGAAAGAGAAACTGTTAAATGAAAAGCAAGGAAGCAAGCAAAAGTACAAAGAAGATTACAATCACTTCAATCTGATTTGCTCTTGAAAGCAGGCACATCCTTCACATTCAATTTAAAATTAAATATATATGTAAAAATAAATAAGTTCTTCACCAGAAAAATTGATAAATCTTTTCAGGTGTGCTGTGAAATTTAGATATTTTTGGTGCGTCGCAAGGCAAAAAGTTTGAGAAACACTGCATTAGTCCCAGCTGGAGCTGGACCAATGTAACTATGGATTCAAATGCCAAAATTGCTTTAAGTTCCAGGACATTGTCCCTTGCACTGTGAGGGCCCCCAAGACTCCACCCCAGCCCAACAGGATGGCATCCATCATAAGAATCCTCCACATCTTTAGGAGGAAAGGGTTTCCCTGACTCTGGTTTGAAATCTCATGCACCAGAGAGAGTCTGGCCTTGTAGGTCATGTGCATGAGCCGATCCAGAGATGAAGTCTGTCTTTCACGTTGCCAGAATGCTGAATTGCAGTGGTTAACCACTCCAGATCCGCGATATTGCCGAAGTACGGCTCCAGCGCGGATCTGAAATGCCGGGACGACGTCCATGGACATCGTCCCCTGTGCACGCTCCTGGTGCGCCCCCTAGCGGCAGCGGCACCGCACGCTGCGCGAGCGTGCCCGTGGGTCAGACGGACTCGATGTCAGCCCGAGACCCGCCGATCTCTTTTAGCAGCCTCAGAACGGGGAACCGCCGTTGTAAACACGGTGGTTCCCCGTTCTGTGACAGGGGACATACCAGATCTACTGATCCCTGTCACTGGGATGAGTTAGATTGTTATGTCCCGGCCAGCCCTGCCCCCCCCACAGTTAGAACACACCCAGGGAACATTTGTTAACCCCTTCACTGCCCCCTGCAGGTTAACCCCTTCACTGCCAGTGACACTTACACAGTAATCAGTGGATATTTAAAATTTCTGATCGCTGAATAAATGTCATTGGTCCCAAAAATGTGTAAAAAAATGTCCGACATTTCTGCGGCAATATCGCAGTCCCGATAAAAATCGCAGATCGCCGCCATTACTAGTAAAAAAAAAAAAAACTAATGACAATTGCGTGGTCGTGCGACGTTGTACCCAAACAAAATTTGCGTCCTTTTTTTCCCACAAATAGAGCTTTCTTTTGGTGGTATTTGATCACCGCTGCATCATTTCTGATCGCCGCTATAAACAAAAGAAGAGCGACAATTTTGCAAAAAAACCCAAATTTCTTACTTTTTGCTAAAATACAAATCCAAAAAAAA
>BLSH010501822.1:249664-269791 GCA_018402905.1 Glandirana rugosa
GAAAAAAAAAAAAAAAAAAAAAAAAAAAAAAGCTTCAAATCATTGGTGTCATAAGGATAGTGGACCCCAGGGAAGAATAACCTCTTAAATAACTGATGTTCATGAAATGGCGGGCCCCAGAAGAGGTTGGCCCCCAAACAATTGGTATGAATGGAGGAACTGACCTTGGGACAGGAGCCAGCACTATCTGTAGATGAAAACTGTTCATCACACACGCTGCCTCTCCCAATGAGGTCTACCTGTGTAGAAGCAGGTGTAGAAGCACCAGAACTACTTCAGATCTGCCAGGTGCAGATCAATCCACCTATGAAGTCATTTCAGTCATAAAAATTAGTAGTAGTAGTAACCTGGCTTTTTCAGTGACGCAGTAGGCTGGTACCTACCAGAGGATCCCACAGTCAGTCATAGACCTCAGTCTCCCACACTAGGTCACAGACCACAACACAATCAGTACTGCACAGACACAACCAGAAACATGTTTTCAGAAATTGAATCGGCGATAAAAAAAATAAATAAATAAAAATTCACCTTTCCGGCAGTTATGTCAAATATTTGGTTTCTTTAACCAGTTGCAGACTGCCCGCTGTGGCTTGACAGTGGTAACTTGGCTCGATATCGCAAACCGCCGTCACCTGACGGCGGCTGTGAGATCGCGGAACCTGAGCACGCTCGTGCACTCACTGTGTACCGGGGAAGCCAGGGAACTCTATGTCCGCCGGCTAACCGTGATCGCTCCCCCGCAGTGAAAGAAATCCCGTAAACACACGGATCTCGATTCTGACAGGGGAGGAGAGTGATCGCATGCTTCTTGTATATGGGAGCAGCGATCACTCTCCTCCCCCACTCAGCCCAGCCCCCATACAGTTAGTAACATATCCTAGGGAACACAGTTAACCCTTTGATCACCCCCTAGTGTTAACCCCTTCCCTGCCAATGACATTTACACAATAATCACTGCATTTTCATAGCATTGATCGCTGTATACATGTCAATGGTCCCAAAAAAGTGTCAAAAGTGTCCGACATGTCTGCTGCAGTGTCACGGATCACGCACGTCCACGGCGACTAGCTAACTGCAATGTGCGTTTCGTGACTGGGGGTATATGAGGGAGCAAGGGGTAACTTATACTGCAGTATTAAGACTTCACTGTACTTTCACAGCCCGCACTACCTTTGGCCACCACTAGAGGGAGACCCACTCCAATCCAGCTGGCTGACCACACACAGACAGATACGAATCTTACATACAATCTGGTGCTGTCAGGAAAGAGGAAGTGTCAGCAGAAGACGAAGGGCCGTGTTCAATGCCTCTGTGAAAAGGAGAGCAACGCGCATGCATGAACAGGCAACCAATGCGCACACAGGAACGTGCGCACGTTTGGGATGTGCGCACCCACGCTTGTAATTGTTCCTGGCGCCAAAAGGGGGCTATTTAAACTGAGCTGTGACATGGAATCAATGCTGTCTGGTCTACAGCATTCCTGTGACCCCTGCCATCTGTTACTCTGCTGATCCTGTTCCGGTTACTACTTGGCTTGTCCCTGACTCTCCTGCTGTCTGCCTGCACTGATCGCTGCTTGCCTCAGACTACTCGCCTGCCTGCTCCTCGGTACCTTGCTGCCTGCCCACTGTCAACCCAGCTTGTGACCTGACCATTCTCCTGCCTTCTCCTTGGTACCTTATCTGCCCGCCTGCTGTCTGACCTGGCTTGAATGTGGACTTCTCTACCAGCATCAGATCCTGCCTGCCTATCTGGAGCCTGACCGCATTGTACCCCGCCAGTTCCCTGAGTGCCTCTTCAGCTCCACCTGCTGCATCTCAAGTCCTGTCAGTGGCTACTACATCAGTGTTCCTGTCAAGCACTCATGCCATTCTGTACTCCCGAGCTGCCTGTCTATCATATCAGGGGTTCCCAAGTCAGAATTGGGAGAGGGGCTGTCCTCTGCATAGCAGACTCCACCACCAGAAATGTGACAGTACCAGACAGCCATGTCCGAGTCTGCGCAGGGACCCTCTCCTATGGATGACCTATGCCAGCCTCTCGCCGGCCTCAACCAGGCTGTCAAAAATCTACAAGACGGCTACCACTGCTTGGAGGAACACATCCAGGAACTTTCCTCTCCAGCTACACAGAGCACCAGTCACCCCTCAACCTCCACAAGCTCTGCTACAGCAACCACAGTTGTCATACTACCTCCAGAGCCCAAGGTCCCAAAACCTGAAAAATTTTCCAGGAAACGCAGCAAATTCCACTCCTTCCGTAATGCTTGTGAACTGTATTTTGCTTTGAAACCCCGTACATTCTCACTTGAAGCAACTAAGGTGGGATTCATAATTTCTCTTTTGCAAGAACCATCGCCTCTTGGAACAGAAAGCTGCATACCTGGCGGACCTGACTTCCTTCTGTCAAGCTATGTCCCAACTTCACAAAGACCCTCACCAGACCGCAACAGAGGTGGCCTTACACGCACTCCAGCAGGGGCGCAGAGCAGCAGAGGACTGTCTCTCAATTTAGACGGTGGAGTTCCGATACCAACTGGAACGATGCTGCTCTGTGCTACCAATTCCGCCTGGGTCTTTCTGAACCACTTAAAGATGAACTGACTCGAGTTTGAATCCCTCAGTCCTTAGACGCCCTCATCAACTTATTAATCCAAATCAATCAGCGTCTGAGAGAAAGAAGGTCTGAAAGATCAGAGGGACCATCTCGCCCCACTTGGATGCTGCCTCGAGTTCCCAGCTTTGCTTCTCCAGCTGCTGCAGTTTCCTCTCCTGATACCTCGGAACCCATACAATTGGGCTTTCTTCGCCCATCTCTCTCTGCTGAGGAACGCCAGTGCTGGTGGGCAAACAACCTCTTTACTGCGGTGATCCAGGACACTATGTGAGGACATGTCCAGTAAAGCTTCGTAAGTGTCTAACTGTTGCATCTGACCCTGTGCCAACTTTGTTCAGCAACTCCACTCATATCTCCTTTCTCATCTCGTTAAAGCTTCCAGGAGGGAACATCCAGGTCCCCGCCATTATTGATTCCGGGGCCTGCAGCTGTTTCATGGACTTGTCTTTTGCCACCAAGCATCAGATCCCATTGCAGGGTCAATCAAATCTGGACTGGTAACCCACGAAACAGCTCCTCTGCCTGCCACCATAGCCAACAACCACCACAAACTTTTATGCCTCTAAGCCATAGTGTTTCCCATTATCCTGGGCATGCCATGATTGCAGGCACACAACCCCCACATCAACTGGGCCGTGGGGGAAATTCAGTTTCAATCACCTTACTGCTCACAACACTGCTTACAGAAGGATTTGAGTACACCTTGCACTCTTATGTCTGGACTCTGATTCTGATCTTGAAGCCCGCCAATCTGTTCCAGCAGTATATCACGCCTTCCTGGATGTTTTCAGCAAAAAAAGGGGCAGAAATTCTCCCTCCACACAGACCTTATGATTGCCCCATTGACCTCCTTCCAGGAACTGAAGTCCCATTCGGAAGAATCTTCCCTTTAACCGAACTTGAACTGGGTGCTCTTAAGACTTATCTGAATGATAACCTAAAAAAGGGGTTCATTCGCCCCTCCACTTCTCCGGCAGGTGCAGGCATTTTCTTTGTAGAGAAGAAAGACCACTCCTTACGGAACTGTATTGATTACAGAGAACTGAATAAAATCACAGTCAAAAATCATTATCCCCTTCCACTGGTACCTGAACTGTTCCAGAGACTTGGGACGGCAGTCATCTGGATCTCCGTGGAGCTTACAATCTCGCTCGCATCCGAGAGGGTGACAAATGGAAGGCGGCTTTCCGCACTCGTTTTGGACACTACAAGTATCTGGTGATGCTATTCGGGCTCTGTAATGCACCTGCCACATTCCAACACTTCGTAAATTATATTTTCAGAGACTATCTGGATCTATTTGTCATCATATACCTAGATGACATCTTGATCTTCTCCCCCTCACTGGAAGAACACCAACATGTCAAAAATGTCCTGGGACGATTGTGGCAACATGGACTTTATGCCAAGCCCGAAAAGTGCATGTTTGAACAACAGAGCATCCAATTTTTGGGACTGATTATCTCTGTCAAAGGCATCAAGATGGACCCCCAAAAGCTCTCAGCCATCTTAGACTGGCCTACACCCGCTGACAAGAAAGGAATCCAACATTTTATTGGATTAGCCAATTTCTACCAAAAATGTATCAAAGGGTTTTCAACTATCATTTCCCCCATCACCCAGTTAACCAAACTAGGGCATCCGGTTTCATTGGTCCATGGAAGCACGGTCAGCCTTTGAAACTCTCAAAAATCTATTTACTTCTGCACCCATACTGAAATACCCCCACTGAGCCCACCCGGCCCTTCCTTATGTTCTGAAAGTCGACGCATCAGAGACAGCAGTTGGGGCAGTGCTCTCTCAAAGACAAGGTGCTAAAGCTCTATTACACCCAGTTGCCTTCTTCTCCTGCAAGTGATCAGAACCCAAAAGAAATTACGATGTAGGTGACCGGGAACTGCTGGCACTTAAATCTGCATTGGAAGAGCGGCGTTACCTGCTGGAAGGCTGGCACACCCAATCCTGATATCTAGAATATTTAAGGACTGCAAAGAGGTTAAAACCATGCTAGGCCAGATGGCACTGTTCTTTTATAGATTTTAATTCCATATAACATATAGGCCTGGGTCAAAGAACACAAAGCCGGATGCCTTTCGCGCATTTACAATGAATCTGGGCACCTGTCATCTTCCAATACCATTCTGCCTTCCGGAAGTTTTCTGCTGCTTCAGGAAGATCTGTTGTCCCGAATCAAGCATGCCTCAGCAGGATACGCTGTCTCATCTGAAATAAATCTACAGCTGAAAGATGGGTTGCTGTGGCACGATAACAAAATCTTTGTGAATGAGGGAATGTGAATTACAGTCATGGGACTTTGTCATGATCATGAACTGGCTGGGCACTTCGGTGCCTATAAAACATCCGAACTGCTTCAACGTACTGGTGGCCACAAGTGGAAAGTGACTGTAAAAAGTCATGTAGAATATTGTACCACTTGTACTCGAAACAAGGGCAGCAAAAATAAAGCTTGGGGTCTATTGAGACCACTCCCAGTACCAGAAAGACCTTGGAAGAGGATTTCTGTGGATTTCATTGTGGAATTACCCCCGTCAGAAGGGTTTTCCACCATTTTTGTGGTGGTAGACAGGTTGACCAAAATGGCCCACTTTGGGCCAATGAAAGGCACACCTTCTGTACCTGAAACTGCGAAGGCCTTCATTAGGGAGATCGTAATTCTCCACGGGGTACCAACAAACATTTCAGACACAGGGATGCAATTTACCTCCAAATTTTGGAAAGCCTTGGGCGAGTCCTTGAAGACTGAGCTGTCCTTCTGTTCAGCCTATCATCCGCAAACAAACGGGCAAACTGAGAGGACTAATCAAACTTTGGAGCAGTATTTGCAGGGTTTCTCTTCCTTTTCCCAAGATGACTGGGTTCCGCTGTTACCTCTGGCTGAATGTGCATACAACAACTCTGCACGCTCTACCATCAAACAGTCCCTGTTTTTTTGCAAATTATGGGTTTCCCCCGTCTTTTTGTCAAATTCCATCCCCAAAAGTTCAGTACCAGCCATACAGGAAGTAGTGAGTTTCTTCAACACTAATAACAAACTGCTGCAGGAGATGTCAAAGACTCAGGAATACTACAAAAAAGTGTTTGACAAGAAAAGATGAGGAAAACTGGATTTGGAACCTGGAGAGCAAGTCTGGCTGTTAACAGCAAACTCAAAAATGGCTTGCCCATCAAAGAAACTGGACCCCAGGTTCATAGGACCGTTTCCTGTAAAGAGAAGAATAAAACAGTGTGGCTTACAAGTTGGAATTACCAGACTCTTTACGTATCCATCCGGTTTTCATGTAACCCTGTTGGAACCTGCGATTCCTGACCCCTTTCCGGGAGGAAACACTGGCCCACCTGAACCTGTGGTTATTGATGGAGAAGAATTTGAGGTGGAATCCATCCTGGATTGCAGGAAAAGGGGTAACCACGTCCAGTATCTCATTAAATGGAAGGGGTATGGCCCTGAAGAGAACTCATGGGAACCCGAAAGTAATATCCATGTCAAGAGACTGATTCAGGCATTCAAAAGGGCCCACCCAGGAAGGCTTGCCCGTTTGGGCATCTGAAGGCTGCCCATTGAGGGGGGAACAATGTCAGGAAAGACGAAGTGTCAGCAGAAGAAGAAGGGCCGTGTTCAATGCCTCTGTGACAAGGAGTGCACCGCGCATGCGCGTGCGCAAATGGGCAACCGACGCGCAAACATGTGCGCGCATGCGTGTGGGCTGTGCACGCCCACGCTTGTAATTGTTCCTGGAGACCAAAAGGGGCTATTTAAACTGAGCTATGATATGGAATCAATGCTGTCTGGTCTACAGCGTTTCTGTGACCCCTGCCACCGGTTACTCTGCTGATCCTGTTCCTCTTACTACTTGGCTTGTCCCTGACTCTCCTGCTGTCTGCTTGCACTGATCCCGGCTTGCCTCCGAATACTCTACCTGCTCCTCGGTATCTCGCTGCCTGCCTGCTGTCAACCCGGCTTGTGACCTGACCAGTCTCCTGCCTTCTCCTTGGTACCTTATCTGCCCGCCTGCTGTCTGGCCTGGCTTGAACTTAGACTTCTCTACCAGCATCAGATCCTACCTGCCTATCTGAAGCCTGACTGGGTTGTACCCGCTGGTTCCTTGAGTGCCTCTTCAGCTCCACCTGCTGTATCTCCAGTCCTGTCAGTGACTACTGCATCAGTGTTCCTGTCAAGCACTCGTGCCATTCTGTACTCCCGAACTGCCTGTCTATCATATCACGGGTTACCGAGTTGCAATTGTAAGAGAGGCTGTCCTTTGCATAGCAGACTCCACCACCAGGTACGCGACAGGTGCACTCTAAGGGTTGGGGAGCAGTCTAGCAATTAGTACACACTTCTGGGGTTTCTCCAGCTATCCTATAAGCTAAACCCCGGTGTTAAATCACTCTTCCCACTGTCCCCACACCAGATACACCATAAACGATAGCCTGCCACCACCCAACAGTTTATCTGCAGAATGGTCTGCTGGGCCACCACACACACACACACACACAGATCTCCGTCTGGCAGATCGGTTAGTTTACAATCTGCATGCAATCTGCCCACAAACCGGTTGGCACGTAGCTTAGACCGAATATTTAGGCACTAAAATACAACAATCTCTCTAGAGATGAGTCATAGCTTAGTACACAGAAGCCACTTATTAATTATAACATTTAATATCCTGAAAATGGGCAGTACATAAAATATATAAAAAGAAAAAAGGAGTTACAAAAAATACAAAGAGATAAAACAGACAATACATACAATTGGCAATTCGCAACGAAAATAAAAAGGAATAAAAAACAGAAATAAATGTTACGTTACCGCAGCTTATCCCTGGACAGAAGTATGTCTAAGAATGTATGGAGACCCCCCAGTTTAGAACTGACTTCATGAGAGCACAGTGTCCATATGTCCGGCTCCCCAATTTATTGAAATGGATGTGGGCTGGACATTAGCCCCTGGCCAATGAACCCTGGGTGGTATTCCCGTCCCAGCCCACATGATGTTTCGTGTTCTAAAATGACCAGCGTCGAATTGGATCAGATCGGCGCTGACCGCTGGGTTATGGATAGGATGTTCACCACCAGCACGTCGCTCCGATCGTGAGTGCCAAACACGGTTTACCTGCCACAACCCAGCGCCATCTAACGGTTTTGTGTTTTTTGCTAGGAATCAAAATAAGCTACAAATACTGACTGATATGTACAGGTAGCCCATCACATGTACGATCAAAAAGGAATTATTTTCAATCTCTCTGCAGCTAATATTTCAGCTTTTATGAGAGATAAAATGTATTATTTTGATCTGTTGATACTAATCAAAGCTTGCAGACTCTCCGGGGCCTTCTCATGCCTCCTGCCGACACCTGTAGCCAACAAGGTTAGGACTCCTGCTTTAAGCTCCAAGAAGGTGACAACAATTTTTATTACCACCTGGGTGTCAAGTCAACTCGATCCTTAGCTGACTTGGTCCTATTTAAATGCTAATGAAATGAAATATGGCATGGCTGCCATTGAGTGCTATATTTTTAATAACACAGAACTAGACGACATCTATGATTCTACTATTTCTTTAGATCACATCACATCTCGCAAAACTATCTTACACTTACAATTATGTTACACGCAGTACCGCTAAAAAAAAAATCGTAGATCGCCACCATTACTAATTAAAAAAAATAAAAAATCCATCAATTCTCATAGATTGTAAACGTGGCAACTTTTGCGCAAACCAATCAATATACGCCGATTGCGATTTTTTTTTACCAAAATTATGAAGAAGTATATATATTGGTCAAAATTGATGAATAAATTTGTTTTAGTCTCTATCTCTAATTTGTATTTTATCAAAAAGCAAGAAATATTGGGATTTTTGCAAAATTGTTGCTCTTGGTTTATAGCGGTGATCAGAAGCGATGCAGAGGTGATCAAATACCACTAAGAGAAAGCTATATGTGTGGGGAAAAAAATAGGATTTTTTGACTTACCGTAAAATCATTTTCTCTGAGTTCATTGAGGGACGCAGCCTCTATGGGTTATGCACCTTTCACTAGGAGTGGACTAGGCAGAACAAAGTTCAACTACAAGCAGACACAGCCCCTCCCAGGGGGCCGTCCTCACTTGGTATAACCCCTACACCCTGCTGAGCACAACCAGTTCGTAACAAGCAGTACAAACTCAGAAAAGAGGGTGCTGCGTCCATCAATGAACAGAAGAGCCCTCCGCAAGGAGCCAGACACACCTCACACCGCCGCCTGCAAAACCTTGCGGTCAAAAGCAGCATCCGAGGATGCTGAAACATCAACCTTGTAAAACTTAGAAAAGGTAAGCACGGAGGTCCAAGTAGCCGCCTTGCACACTTGAGATAACAACGCCTGATGTCGGAAAGCCCAGGAGGTGCTAATCGCCCTGGTAGAGTGAGCCATGACCGGAAAGGGGGGATCCTGGCCCAGAACAGCATATGCACGGGTCACGGTCTGTCTTAACCAACAGGAAATAGTGGCCAACGAGGCCGCCAACCCCTTGCGTGGACCATTCACTGCGACAAAGAGCATCCAACCTCCGAAAGGGGGCCGCAGCTGCCAGATACACCTGCACAGCCCTAACCACATCCAGAGAATGTAAAGCAACCTCCTTAGGATGAGATGGGCGCGGGCACAGCGAAGGGAGGACAATGTCCTCAATGTGAAAAGAAGATACCACCTTCGGCAGGAAGGAAGGAGACGGGCACAAGACCCTATGTAGGACCAAGTACGGAGACCTACAAGACAGAGCCGCCAGCTCAGACACCCGCCTGGCGGATGTAATAGCCACCAGGAAAGCCACCTTCTTCGAAAGCAGCTGCAAAGGGATTTCACTGATATTTATCGAAGAGCGGCTTCTGAAGCACTGAGAGGACCAAAATTAAGGTCCCATGTACCTGGGGGGGGGCGACATGACGCACGCCCTGGGACAAAAAGGTACGAATCAAGGAATGTGTCGCCAACGGACGCTGGAAAAGAATCTCCAGGGCAGAAATCTGTCCCTTGAGAGTACTCAATGCCAGCTTGTGGTCTAGGCCTTGTTGAAGGAAGGCCAGCACCCAAGCCACTGAAAAAGGCTATGTAAGCCTTCCAGGTGCGGTGATAGATTTTACGAGATCTGGATTTACGCTCTTTAAGCATGGTGGGGATCACTGATTCAGAGACTCCCCTATCCTTAAACACCTGGGATCCAATAGCCAGGCCGTTAAAGCCAGCGAGGGTAAAGCAGGGTGCAAGATGGGGCCCTGTGACAGCAGATCTTCGGGAAGTGGAAGCCGCCAGGGAACATCCACCACCATCTGCACCACGTCGGCGTACCAAGGACGCCAAGGCCAATCCGGTGCCACCAGAATGGTTGGGATCCCCTCTGCCTCTATCCTGCACAACAGATGCAGAAGCAGCTTGAGAGGGGGAAAGGCATAGAGGAGCCGGTACCGAGACCACGGAGCCACGAGGGCGTCCAGAGCGTCTGCCAACGGATCCCTTAATCTGCTCATGAACCTTCCGATTGAGCCGGGACGCTAGTAGGTCCACATCTGGCATGCCCCACTTTAGACAGAGCTGTCGGAACACCTCCGGGTGCAGAGACCACTCTCCCTGATCTAGCCTCTGGCGACTGAGGTAGTCCACCTGCCAATTTTCGACGCCCGGAATGTGAATGGCGGAGACTGCTGGCACGTGAAGTTCTGCCCACCTCAGAATGTGGGCCACTTCCAACGCTGCTGCCAAGCTTCTCGTCCCGCCCTGATGGTTCACGTAAGCCACAGCTGTGGCGTTGTCTGACTGGACACGAACAGGCCAACCGTGCAACCTCCCCGATCAGTGGGAGAGGCAAAGCCTGATCGCTCAGAGTTCCAGCACATTGATCGGAAGACAGGACTCCTCCGGGGACCAGCGACCCTGGGCCGACAACAGCCCCATGACTCCTCCCCAGCCTGTTAGGCTGGCATCCGTCGTGACCACCGTCCATTCCAAGGGGAGGAACGACTTCCCTGGCCCCAAATGCGGGGGCCCGCAGCCACCAGGTGAGGGTCAACCGGGTCTGGCAATCCAACCTGATCACCCGATCCAAGGACGATGGTGACTTGTCCCACCGCAGCATAATTGGCCGCTGCAGTTACCGGGTGTGACTCTGGCATACGGAACCGCCTCGAAGGTGGATACCGTGAGCTCCAACACCCGCATGCAGAACCATAAGGAAGACCACCGCTGCAACAGCAGGGCCCGCACTGCTGCTTGGAGCGTCAGCAACTTGGCCGGAGGGAGAAACACCCTCGCCTGCTCCATGTCCAAGATCAGGCCTTGATATTCCAGCCGACGCAACGGAGTCTGCTACGACTTCTGGAGATTGATCACCCAGCCGAAGTCCCGCAGGGAGCTGAGGGTGATGGCCATGTTGTCCCTCAGAGCCAAGGCCGACTCCGCCCACAGAAGAAGGTAGTCGAGATATGCCACCACCGCTATGCCCCTCTGCCACAGCAGGGCCAGCACTGGAGCCAAGAGCTTGGTGAAGACTTGGGGAGTGGAGGCCAGGCCAAACGGGAGGGCCAAACACTGGTAGTGGAGATCCCCCACCGCAAAGCGCAGGAAGCGCTGGTGACGAGCACATATGGGAACGTGCAAATACGCATCCTTGATGTCCAAGGAAGCCAGGAAGTCTCCCTAGCTAAGCGCCGCCACCACAGAACAGACAGACTCAATTCTGAACTTCCGCACCCTCACAAAACAATTGAGCGCCTTCAGATCCAGGACAGGCCTGACCCCATCCTCCTTTGGGACCACAAAGAGGTTTGAGTAAAACCCACGGAAACGTTCCACCGAAGGAACCAGAACAATCAGATCGAGCAGGTCTTGTACAGCCCCTAACAGAGCATGCCGTCGCTCCAGGGGGAGCCTCAGATTGGAGGCGAAGAACCTGTCCGGGGGCTGGGTACAGAACTCTTGTACCCAGACAAGACCACCTTGCGCACCCAGAGATCCAAATTGCGGGAGGTCCACCGATCCGCGAACCCCAGAAGCCGTCCCCCCACCTGAGCAACAGGCGGGGTCGACCCATAATGCGGAGGAGGACTTCTCCTCCGACTTCTCGGGTTTTTTGATGCCAGGGACGCTTCTGGCCCCCCGCAACGGCCTTGCCGGGCTGAGAGCCCTTGCTCGCAGTGCGGGGCGCACGAAAAAACCTCTAAGTAGGGAAAGAGGGGCCCTGCTTACGCCGGAGTTCCTCACCCCGTCTGGGCTCTGGAAGGAAAGTACTCTTCCCCCCTGTGAAATCCTAAATGATCTCATCCAGAGAAGTCCCGAACAGCCGACCACCCTGAAAGGGCAGGTCCGTAAGGCCCTTGCTTGGCCGCCCGACCAGCATCTCAGCCAAAGCAGCCATCTAATAATGACTGCGAAAATAGACAGCTTCGACAGCATGGGGGCCATGTCCAGGGCCGCATCACAAAGATACCTAAGGCCCTGCACCAGCTGGTCTGCCAGCTGCACAGACTCAGGAGGAACCTGGAAGCCTTCCAAATCCCGGTACAAAATGGTCGCCTATTCTGTGAGCGACTGTGCCACCAGTGCCGAAGCCAGTGCCGGCCGCATGGCCAACCCCACCACCAGGAACATCGCCTTGGACACCGACTCAGTCCGTCTATCGGCCGGATCCTTAAAGGATGGAGAGCCCTCCATCGGAATAGTGGTCGCCTTGTTCAGGCGGGCCACCGGCGGGTCCACCGCAGGGGACGTCCACTTCTGTAGCAGGGTATCCTCAAACGGATAACGCTCAGCAAAGTGTTTGGGTATGGCGAAGGAACTCTGAGGGCGTTGCCATTCCTTATAGACAAACTGATCAAAGTATGGCAAATAAGGTAACACCTTAGGAGCCCGGGTCGGCTTGTGTGACCCAAAGGCGTACACCTCCTGCACTGCCCCAGCCGGGCCCAGTCTCAGCGTCTCACAGATGGCTGAGACCAACGAGCCCACCAGAGCCCTCTCACGCACCACTGTGGCCCCTGAGGTACCCCCTTTTCCAGTCACGGCTCATTCCACCAGGGCAGTTAGCACTTCCTGGGCTTTCAGACACCAGGCTTTGGGGTCACAGGTGTGCAAGGCAGCTACTTGGGCCTCGGTGCACACGTTTACCAAGTTTTATAAAGTTGATGTGTCAGCATCTTCGGATGCTGCTTTTGGCCGTAAAGTTTTACAGACGGCAGTGTAGGCGTGGCTGGCGCCTCCTGAGGAGGATTCTGTTGGGTACAGTTGTTGTCGTTTACCCACCCCTCTTGACTGACACAGCTTTGGGACATCCCAACTTGTCAATGAAGGGCTGCATCCGTCAGTAAACGTAAGAGAAAAAGGGATTTTATTAAAACTTACTGTAAAATCCTTTTATCTGAATTCATTGACAGACGCAGCACCCACCCCTCTGTGTTGCGTTTGTACAGCTTGTTACGAACTGATATGCTAAGCAGAGCAGGGGGGTTATATGGGAGAGAGAGGACGGCCCCCTGGGAGGGGCGAGCTTGCTTTCTTTCTATTTGCCTAGTCAACTCCTGGTAGGATGTGCATATAACTCACTTGTCAATGAAGGGCTGCGTCTGTCAGTGAACTCAGAGAAAAGGATTTTACGGTAAGTTTTAATAAAATCCCTATTTTACATTTTTTTTCGCCACCCCACGGTCACGGATCGGCTCCACCCGGGAGAAAAACTCCTCCAGGATTGTAGTTAACCTATCTAGAGGGACCACCGGTCCCAGCGCGCCCGGAGCCCCACCGGAGACCTCTGAAGTGGATGCACCAGCTTCAGCCGCCATTGCGCCACACCCCGGGACACCTGCAAGGCCTTAACTCCCTTTTATGAGAAGACCGGACCGGGCGGCCCACACCACCCCACTAGTTGCCGTCACGCAGGGACCCAGAGGCACCCAGGAGGACTCCCCACCGTGCCCTACTCACCCCGGGAGGAGCTGCTGCTACTTGCTGTTGCCGCAGCTGCTGCTGCTGGTGCCGTGTGTCACTGCTCCATGCGGCCCACGTGTAGTAGAGACTCCATCAGGAAACGGCGCCAAGAGGACAGGACCGCCCCCACAGCCAGCCATACAGGCCTCAGCACACGGCGGACCATGCAAACATGGCTGCCGTGTGCACTAGAAGCCGAAGCACGCGGCCGTCCACCGCAAAATGGCGGCCGCGACTACAACCTGCGGCCTTCCAAATCTTGCGTGAAGTACACTTGCGTGTTTTCAGCATGGTAGGGATCATGGGGTCAGCGACACCCCTGTCCCTCAGCACCTGGGACTCAATAGCCACGCGAGGGTAAAGCAGGGTGCAACATGGGTCCCTGAAACAACAGATCATCTCGCAGCGGAAGACGCCAGGGAACATCTGCCACCAATCGTACCACGTCGGCGTACCACCGACGCCAATCCGGAGCCACCAGGATATCGGAATCCCCTCCGCTTCCACCGTGAGCAATAGCCGCGGAAGAAGCTTGATGGGAGAGTAGGCGTACAGAAGATGTTACCAACCCCAAGGCGCCACAAGCGCGTCTGTGGCCACCGCTAACGGGTCTCTGGCCCTGCACACGAAAGTCTGCACTTTGTGTTTGAACCGAGATGCCATGAGGTCCACATCTGGCGTGCCCCACCTGTGGCAAACCTGGCTGAACACCTCTGGATGAAGGGACCATTCCCCCTGATCCAGCATCTGGCGACTAAGAAATTCCGCCTGCCAATTTTCTACGTCCGGAATGTAGATGGCAGAGATCGCCGGCACGTGAAGTTCTGCCCCAACGCAGAATGAGAGCTGCTTACGCAGCCACTGCCGAGCTCCTCGTTCCGCCCCGATGATTCACATATGCCACGGCCGTGGCATTGTCCGACTGAATCCGAATCGGGAGGCCGCGCAACCTCACCGTCCAGAGGGAGAGGCAGAGCCTGATCACCCTCAGTTCCAGCACATTGATCGGAAGGCGAGATACCTGCGCCGACCAGTGGCCCTGGGTAGACAACTGCCCCAGGAACCCCCCCCTAGCCCGATAGGCTTGCATCCATCGTGACAATCGACCAATTCAGAGGGAGAAAGGATTTTTCCCAAGGTTAGAGCTGGGGCCCGAAGCCACCATATCAAGGACCCCCTGGTCCGAGGGTCCAGTCTGATCAGTCGGTCTAGGGACAGTGGGAACTTGCCCCACGAGACAGAATCGCTCGTTAAAGGAGTCGAGTGTGACTCTGGGCCTAGGATACCGCCACGAAGGCCGAAAACGTGAGCCCCAACACCCGCATACAGAACCGTAAGGAGGACCACCGGCGAGACAGTAAGGTTCGCACTGCTGCTTGCAGGGTCAATAACTTGGCCGGAGGTATAAACACCTTCGCCTGTTCCGTGTCCAGAATCAGACCCAGATATTCCAGGCGACGGGACGGGGTCAGTGTCGACTTCTGCAGATTGATCAACCGGCCGAAGTCCCTCAATGAGGCCATTGTGATGGCTACAGTCTCCTCCAGAGCTGAAGCAGATCCCACTCTCAGGAGTAGGTCGTCGAGGTATGCTACTACCGCAATGCCTCACTGTCTCAATAGCACCAGAACTGGGGCCACCAGCTTGGTGACACCAGAGAAGCCGAGGCCAGACCGAAAGGAAGTGCCACAAAATGGTAATGCCGGTCTCCCACCAAAAAGCGCAGGAAGCGCTGGTGTCTGGGGCAGATGAGAACATGGAGATACGCGTCCCTTATATCTAGGGACGCCATGAAGTCCCCTTGGCGCAGGGCGGCCACTTTTTTGGGGACCACGAATAGGTTTGAGAAAAATCGCGAAACCTCTCCAACTGTGGAACTGGCACAATCACCCCCTGGTCTGATAGGGCCCGGACAGCCCTGAATAGGGTCTCCCGACGTCCCTGGGGGGAGTCTCAAGTTTGATGGGAAGAACCTGTCTAGGGGTAGAGTGCTGAACTCTATCCTGTAGCCGGAGGACACCACTTCCTGTACCCACCGGTCAGAAAAGCGAGCAGTCCACCTGTCTGCGGACCCTAGAAGACGCCCCCCCACCTGTAATTCGGGTGGGGGCAACCAATCATGCAGAGGAGGGCTTGTCTTCTGTCTTTTTGTTCGTGCGCTGCCTGGAACGCTTGCCGGCCCCTGCGGGGGGGTTGCCAGGTCTCGAACCCCTTGCCCGCTGCACCGGGGGCACGAAAAAAAACTAACCCGAAGAGATCGGTCCCTGCTTGCGGCGGAATTCCTGCCGCTAGGGTTCGGGAAGGAACATACTCCTCCCCCCCCCGTGAAATCCTTGATAATTTCCTCCAATTGTGGCCCGAAGAGACTGCTACCCTGAAAAGGGAGATCCGCAAGATCTTGTTTGGACGCGTGGTCACCAGACCAAGAGTGTAACCAAGTACCCGTCTGATAATGACTGCAAAGACAGACATTTTTGACAGCATGGGAAGCAGGTCCAAGGCCGCATCACACAGGTACTGAACACCCTGACCCAAACGTTCTGCTTTTTGCGACGCCTCAAGCATCCCGCCGCAGTCCAAGTCATTCTGCAGCTCCGACAATCAATCGGATAGATATTGCACCGCCACAGCGGAGCCAGGGCTGGTCTCATGGCTGATCCTGCCAACAGGAAAAGTGCGTTAGACACTGCCTCCGTACGCCTGTCAGGTGGGTCCTTAAACAAAAGGGACCCTTCCAGGTGTATGGTTGTAGCCTTGTTCAGGCAAGCCACTGGGGTCCACTGTGGGGGACGCCCATTTTTTTCACGAAATTATCCTCAAGGGGATAACATATCGCAAAGCGTTTTGGTAGAGCGAATACATTTTGATGGCGTTGCCATTCTTGATAGACCAGATGATCAAGAAAAAAATTGATCACACGGGTAAGCCTTAGGCAATCTAGGTGGTCTAGCTGACCCGCAAAAACGTATGCGGCAGCTTGCGACTCCCCTACTTGGTCCAGTGGCAGAGACGCACGGATACCGGTAATCAGTGCGGTCACCAGCGCTTTATCGCGCGCCACTGAGGCCCCCAGTTCCTCTTCACCATCTGAAAGAACCAATTCACCTTCTGAAAGTTCCACGAGGGTCCCCGTGACCCCCAATGCCATTTCCAGTTCTGAGTCTTCCCCTGAGGAACAGGGGGGAGGCGGGCATTTTGCAGGGGCCCCCCAGAGTCTTGCTCGGCCCCACCCATGGACGAAATTCCCCCCAAAAAAAACGCCCTGAGCTGGTCCAAGGACACCAAGTTCCCCAGCGAAGGTTGTGTAGCCACGGACTCCTCCTCAGAGGGTCCCGCAGGGTCATCTGCCATTGTCCACCAGAATTGACAGTTAGGTTTAGCCACAAAAGCTCTGACACCTCCCACCATGTGGCCAGCCACCGCCCCACAGAACGCCAGGCAGACCCCAGGAGGACTGTGCCCACCGCTACCGACACCCCAGGGTTTGTCCGCTATACTTGCTGTACCTTAGTGTGCCCACGAGCGCTGTTCCCAGTAGGAGTGCTCAGTAGAAAACCGCCATAAAAACCTGTGCTGTCAGCGCTGTCTTCAGTGAAAGTGAAAGTAAAATTGCAGCAGCAAGTTTTACATGCTTCAGGGACTCCAATATGGCCACCAGGACCATCCCAGGAAGGTCAAATCTGTTCAGCAATACAACTGTATAGGCCGGACTACGGCAAAATGGCCGCCGCTGGCACTAGAGGGAAAGTCTCTAGAAAATGGCCGTGGCTACGGCAAAATGGCGGCGATCCGCATGGCAGTAAAACGGTGGAATATCATTCCGGGAGGGGTGCAAGCCCCCATGGGCAAAATGCGGTAGTAAAAATCTGAACCGCAGGTCCCATAAGGGAGCCAGGTCAACTCCTTGCACTAGGCATGTTAAAACTGATATGCTGAGCAGAGCAGGGGGATTATATGGAAAGAGAGGACAGCTCCCTGGGAGGGGCCAGCTTGCTTTTTTTTGCCTAGTTAACTACTAATAGGATCTGCATATAACCCACATGCCAATGAAGAGCTGTCTCTGTCAGTGAACGTAGGAGAAAAGACACAGGTCCATCTAGTTCAACAAAAAAGAAAAAAAAAAAAAAAGAGAAGAAAAAATATATATATATATATCACCATACAATCCCATATACACAATCCATCACCCACAGTTGATCCAGAGGAGGGCAAAAAAACCCAGCAAAGCATGATCCAATTTGCTATAGCAGGGAGAAAAAAAATCCTTCCTGATCCTCAGAGGCAATCGGATTTTCCCTGTATCAACTTTACCTATAAATGTTAGTAGCCAGTTATGTTCTATCCACTAAAGAAAGAATCCAGGCCTTTTTTAAAGCAATCTACTGAGCTGGCCAGAACCACCTCTGAAGGGAGTCTATTCCACATTTTCACAGCTCTAACTGTGAAGAAACCTTTCCGTATTTGGAGATTAAATCTTTTTTCTCTAGACGTAAAGAGTGCCCCCCTGTCCTCTGTGATGACCTTAACCATTTGGCACTTAAACCACCTTCCTAACCAGACCAATTTTCAGCTTTCAGTGCTCTCACATTTTGAATGACAAATGACTCAGTCATACTACACTGTACCCATATGAATTTTTTGTACTTTTTTTTCACACAAATAGAGCTTTCTTTTGGTGGTATTTAAATCACAAGTGGGGTTTTTATTTTTTGCGCTATAAATGGAAAAAGACTGAAAATTTGGTAAAAAAAAAAAAAATGCATTTTTCTTTGTTTCTGTTATAAAATTTTGCAAATTAGTAATTTTTCTTTATACATTTTGGCCACAATTTATACTGCTACATATCTTTGGTAAAAAGATAAAATAAATAAATGTATATTATTTGGTCTTTGTGAAAGTTATAGAGTCTACAATCTATGGTGCCAATCATTTAAAATTCACACCTGATTTACTAATGGCCTATCTTATTTCTTGAGACCCTAACAAGCCAGGAAAGTACAAATACCACCCCCCCCCCCCCCCAATTACCCCTTCCTGGAAAGTAGACAGTCCAAAGTATTTAGTAAGAGGCATGGCGAGTTTTTGGAAGTTGTAATTTTTTCCCACAATTCTTTGCAAAATTAATTTTTTTTTTCAGTTTTTTTTTTTCACAAAATTGTCATATTAACAGATTTCTCACACCCAGCATATGCATACCACAAATTACACCCCAAAACACATTCTACTCACACTACTCCTCCTGGGTATAGCAATACCACATGTGTGACACTTTAACACAGCCTGGCCACATACAAAGGCCCAACATGCAGGGAGCACCATCAGGCGTTCTAGGAACATAAATTACACATATAATTTCCGGACTACCTCTTGCACTTTTGAAGGTCTTGGAGCACCAGGACAATGGAAACGCCCAAAAAAATGACCCCATTTTGGAAAGTAAACACCCCAACGTATATTCTAGGAGGCATAATGAGTCTTTTGAACATTATATTTTCTCCACAAGTTTTTGGAAAATGTGGAAAGAAAATGAAAAACGCAGTTTTTTTTTTTTTTTTTTTACACAAAGTTGTACATTTATACAATATTTCTAACACACAGCATGTACCTAGCAAAAATTGCACCCCAAAATATATTCTGCTACTCCTTCCAAGTATGGCGATACCACGTGTAACACTTTTACACAGCCTGGCCACATACAGAGACCCAACATGCAGGGAGCACCATCAGGCGTTCTAGGGGCATACATTTCAAATTTAATTGGACTGCCTATTACACTATTGTGAGGCACTGTAGTGGCACTGATGGGCGCTGTAGTGGCATGGATGGGCGCTGTAATGGCATGGATGTGTCACGGATGAGAACTGATGTGGTATGGATGAGCACGAATGAGGCATAAATGAGCACAAATGGGGTGGAAGAGCCGTGGATGGGGATGACTGAGCATGGGTGGATGGCCGAGCACAGATGCATGGGAGAGCACAGATGCATGGGAGAGCATGGCGGAGCATGGATGCATGGCAGAGCATGGATGGATGGGTGAGCACGGATACATGGGTGAGCATGCATGGGTGAGCACAGATGGATGGGGGAGCACGGATGCACGGGTGAGCACGGATGCACGGGTGAGCACGGATGAATAGCAGAGCATGGATGCATGGGCGAGCACGGATGCATGGGCGAGCACGGATGCATGGGCGAGCACGGATGCATGGGCGAGCACGGATGCATGGGCGAGCACGGATGCATGGGCGAGCACGGATGCATGGGCGAGCACAGATGAATAGCAGAGCATGGATGCATGGGCGAGCACGGATGCATGGGCGAGCACGGATGCATGGGCGAGCACGGATGCATGGGCGAGCACAGATGAATAGCAGAGCATGGATGCATGGGTGAGCACGGATGCATGGGTGAGCACGGATGCATGGGTGAGCACAGATGAATAGCAGAGCACGGATGCATGGGCGAGCACGGATGCATGGGCGAGCACGGATGCATGGGCGAGCACAGATGAATAGCGGAGCATGGATGCATG
>BLSH010501822.1:280121-290580 GCA_018402905.1 Glandirana rugosa
CGGGCGACGTGAGACCTCCTCACACGGGCACCGAACCCGTCTGGGTTATAGACGGCCGCTCGGCGCTACTGGACGGTCTCCCTTTCTTGTTCCTTGGCGGTTACATTTGTGCCGCCAAGGGGGGTCCTCGGTCGCCGGTCAGTGAGGAGGACAGCGATCTGATACCCTCGTTCGTCACATTTGGGACCAATGACATTTATACAGCGATCAGAAATTTAAATATCCACTGATTACTGTGTAAATGTCATTGGTAGTGAAGCAATTAACCTGCAGGGGGAGATCTGGGGGGTCAACTGTGTTCCCTAGGCATGTTCTAACTGTGAGGGGGCTGGGCTGTCAGGGGCATAAGAGATCTAACTGATCCCAGTGACAGGGATCAGTAGATCTCTTACATGCCGCCTGACAGAACGGGGAACCGCCGTGTTTACATTGGCGGTTCCTTGTTCTTTCCCTCTGGCAGGTCATCGCGGCTCGCCGGCAGATATTGGGTCTGCCCAAGCCACGGGCACACTCCTCCAGAGTGCAGCGGGCACGAGTGCGTGCCGCCGGCGGCATGCTTCCGTCCGCTAAGTGCGCACGCGTGTATCGCCGCTTCTATATGGCGATTCGCGAGACAGCACCACATTGCCGCAGTAAATATGCGGTAGCCGGTCAGAAAACCGGTTAAAACCTTGAGTAAATCTTTATGCATCACACAAATAAATACATACATACATACATACATACATACGAAGAAAAAAAAAAAAAAAAAAAAACTGGATTTTTTGACTTACCGTAAAATCCCTTCCTCTGAGTTTGTCGACAGGCACAGTGGCTCTTAGGACTAAGTGGGTTATACTGCCCTCTTCAGGAGTTTACTAGGCAGAACAGGCAGTTCTAACAGCAAAAAGAACAGTAACAGACACAGCCCCTCCCAGGGGGCAGTCCCCACTGGCAGATAACCCCACACCCAGCTCTGCTAGCTCAGTTCATAACAAGCAGTGCAACATCCAGAGGGGTGGGGCTGTGCCTGTCGACAAACTCAGAGAAAGGGATTTTACAGTAAGTCAAAAAAATCCAGTTTTCTTTCGTTTGTCGACAGGCACAGCGACTCTTAGGACTAAGTGGGACATCCAAAAGCAGTGCCAAAAACAACAGAACTACACCCAACCAAACCCTCAGTGAGGAACCACACGTGTCTCACACGGCCACCTGCAAAACTTTGTGGCCAAACGCAGCGTCTGAGGATGCTAAAACATTAACCTTTTAAAACTTTGAGAAGGTGTGCACAGAGGACCAAGTAGCCACTTTGCCCACTTGAGACACAGACGCCTGATGTTGAAAAGCCCAGGAAGTACTAAATCGCCCTGGAAGAGTGAGCCATGACCGGGAAAGGAGGCTCCAGACCCCGAACAGCATAGGCTCGGGTCACAGTCTGTCTAATCCAACGTGAAATAGTGGCCGATGAGGCCACCAGACCCTTGCGTAGGCCATTCATCACTACAAAAAGCGCATCCGACCTCCGAAAAGAGGCCATGGTCACCAGATACACCCGCAGGGCCCGAAAAACATCCAGGGAGTGCAAGGCGACCTCCCTAGGATGAGGGGGACGCGGGCAGAGCGAAGGAAGGACAATGTCCTCATTGATATGGAAAGATGACACCACCTTTGGCAGAAAAGAAGTTGATGGTCGCAGAACCGCCTTATCCTTGTGTAGGACCAGATATGGAGACCTACATGATAGAGCCGCCAACTCAGACACCCGCCGAGTGGATGTGATAGCTACCAGGAAAGCCACCTTTTGCGAAAGCAATTGTAGCGATATCTCCATTATATTCTCAAAGGGCGGCTTCTGAAGGACCGAGAGTACCAAATGTAGGTCCCATGGCGCCAGAGGCGACCATACCTGGGGGGGCACATGTCAAACCCCCTGTATGAAAGTACGGATCAAAGAATGCGTCGCCAAAGGTCGCTGAAAAAAGATCGCCAGGGCAGAAACCTGACCCTTGATCGCACTCAACGCCAGCTTCTGGTCGAGACCCTTCTGCAGAAAAGCCAGAACCCGAGATACCAAAAAAGATCGGGGATTCCACCCCCCATTCTCGCGCCAGACAATATAAGCTCTCCAGGTGCGGTGATAAATCTTCCTGGAAGTGGCCTTACGTGCCTTAAGCATGGTGGGGATCACTGAGTCTGAAACACCCTGATCCCTCAACACCTGGGATTCAATAGCCAGGCCGTTAAAGCCAGCGAGGGTAAGCAGGATGCGAGATGGGCCCCTGAGACAGTAGGTCCTCGCGAAGCGGGAGTCGCCAGGGGACGTCCACCACCATTTGAACTACATCGGCGTACCAAGGATGCCTTGGCCAATCTGGAGCTATGAGAATGGTCAGTATGCGCTCCGTTTCTATTCTGCGCAGAAGGTGCAGAAGCAACTTGAGGGGGAAAGGCGTAGAGGAGCCGGTACCGAGCTCACGGAGCTACTAGGGCATCCTCCGCGTCCGCTAGGGGATCCTTTGTCCTGCTCACGAAGGCCTGCACCTTCCAAATGAGACGAGACGCTAGAAGGTCCACGTCTGGAGTACCCCACCTCAAACAAATCTGATGGAACACGTCAGGTTGCAGGGACCACTCTCCCTGGCCCAATCCCTGACGACTGAGGTAGTCCGCCTGCCAATTCTCTACGCCCGGAATGTGGACGGCAGAGATTGCCGGTATGTGGAGTTCTGCTCACCGCAGAATGTGAGCTACCTCTGGGGCCCCAGCAGAGCTTCTTGTCCCGCCCTGGTGATTCATGTATGCCACGGCCGTGGCGTTGTCTGACTGAATCCGGACAGGGAGACCTCCAGAGACCACTGTCCCTGGGGCGACAAAAGCCCCAGGACGCCTCTCCAGCCGATCAGGCTGGCGTCCGTCGTGACCACCATCCAATGGAGGGGGAGGAATGACTTCCCCAATCGCAGGGCCGGAGCCCGCATCCACCAGAGTAGCGAAGTCCTGGTCCCGTGGTCCACCCCGATCAATCGATCCAGGGATGAGGGGGGACTTGTCCCACTTTCGCAGAATCTCCCGCTGCAGAACACGGGTGTGACACTGGGCGTATGGGACCGCCTCGAAGGTGGACACCATGAGGCCCAAGACCCGCATGCAAAAGCGTAGGGGAGGACCACCTCTGGGACAGCAGGGACCAAACCGCCGTCTGAAGAGTCTGTCGCTTGGATGGTGGAAGGAAGACATTCGCCTGGGCCGCATCCAGAATCAGACCCAGATACTCCAAGCAGTGAGACGGAGTCATCACCAACTTTGGGCGATTGATCACCCAGCCGAACTCCTGCAGAGTGTGCAAGGCAATCGTCGCATTGTCCCTGAGAGCTGGAGCCGACTCTGCTCGCAAGAGAAGGTCGTCCAGATACGCCACCACTGATGCCCCTCTGTCTCAGCAGAGCCAGAACCGAGGCTAACAGCTTGGTGAAGACCCAAGGCGCAGAAGCCAGGCCAAATGCGAAAGCCACAAACTGATAGTGATGCTCACCGACTGCAAAACGCAGGAAGCGCTGGTACTGAGCACATATGGGAACATGCAGGTATGCATCTTTGATGTTGAGGGAAGCCAGGAAATTGCCCTGGTGCAGAGCCGCCACCACAGAGCGGACAGACTCCATCCTGAACCTTCGTACACGCACGAAGCAGTTGAGGGCTTTCAGGTCCAGAATCGGCAGACCCCATCCTTCTTCGGGAGCACAAACAGGTTGGAGTAAAACCCATGGAAATGTTCCGCATGCGGAATGGGGACCACTACCCCTTGACAGAGTTGAGGTTGACTACCCCTTAACAAGTTGGAGGCGAAGAAACTGTCCTGAGGACGGGAACGAAATTCTATTCTGTACCCTGACAAGATCACTTTGTGCACCCTGTGGTCAGAAATGCGGGAAGTCCACCCGTCCGCAAACCCCAGGAGACGTCCCCCCACCCGAAGTGCAGGTGGGGGCAGCCCTTTACGCTGAGGACTTGTCCTCCGGCTTGTCGCGCTTACGCTGCCAGGGGCGCTTCTACCCCCCGTGGGGACCTTGGCAGGCTTTGAGCCTTTGTCCGAGGAGCGGGAGGAAGGAAAAAGCAGCTTGTGGATCGGAAAGGAGGGACCCGGTTTGCGACGGGACTTCATACTCTACCTGGACTCCAGGAGAAAGATACTCTTCCCTCCCGTGAGATCCTTAATAATCTCATCCAAGGAGGCTCCAAAGAGCTGCCCACCCTGAAAAGGCAAATCCGTCAGGGTCTTCTTAGATGTTTGGTCCGCCGACCAACATTTCAGCCAGAGCAAACATCTGTCCACCACCAAAGACACAGACAATTTGGAGATCAGGGGAGCTGTATCCAGGGCTGCATCGCACAGATACTTAAGCCCCTGGACAAGCTGTTCAGCAAGTTCCACACAAGCAGGGGTAAACTTAGCATCGCTCATTTCGCGGTGTAACAGCTTCACCCATTCCGTGAGCGTCTGACACCAGAGCAGAGGCCACAACAGGCCGACCCTGCCAGAACAAACATGGATCTGACGATGGTCTCAGCCTTCCTGTCCACTGGGTCCTTAAAAGGACGGCGTGCCTTCCACCAGGATCGTGGTCGCCTTGTTCAGGCGAGACACAAGGGGATCAACCACGGGGGGGTGATGCCCACTTTTTTAAAAAGGCTGTCCTCGGAGGGATAACGCACAGAGAAAGGTTTGGGTATGGGAAGGGAGCTCTGAGACAGTCTCTGTAGACAAATTTATCCAGGTAAGACGCATAGGGGAAAACCTTAGCCCCGCAGGCCGGTTTATGCAACCCGAAGGGGACGGTGACCTCCTGCTGCATCATCCAACTTCAGGGTTTCACGCACCGCTGTGATCAGGGCGCTGACTAGTGCCTTCTCGTGCGCAGCAGTGGCCGCCGCAGATTCCTCCTCACTATTAGTAGAATTCGGGGCCTCGCCATCCGACTGCTCAAGGGGGGTCCCCGTCAGGGTCCGAGTCCTCACCAGAAGAGGGGGGAGGTAGGGGCCGCTTTTTTTGCCGCCTTACGCCCACATGATGTCTCTACCCAGGAGACGAAGGACTCCAGGACAGCCGACAGTGTCAATAGGGATCACAGTCCCTGAGGCGCTGGCTGCAACCACAGAGGTCTAGTCGGGAAGCACCCGCATCGGCTGCCATTGCGACACCCACCCTGGTAACATGCCACCTAACTGAGGTCTAGGTACCAGGAGACCAGGCACCCCCCACCCCAAAACGCTGCGCAGGACCTACTATAGGAGGGTACCCCGGAGGGACTCACCACCTGCCTGCTCAACTGTCCAGGAGAGGAGCCGTGCTTGCTGCTGTCCACCGCTGCAGCTGCCTTGCCCGCCCGTCCTCCACACTTGCCACTGCTTTTGCTTCTGTCCCACAGGAGAGCTCTCCGCGCTGTGTGGTGGGGTAAAACTGTGCCAGAATCCACAGGGACCGCCCCCCACACTCACAGGTCGGCATAAGCCACAAGAGCATGGCCGCCGCTGGACACTAGAGGCCAAAACCCCAGTCAGGAACGCCACGGCTACACCAAAATGGCTGCCGGGTGCTCCAGGGGCCGAACCATGCAGCAAGCCACAAGAAAATGGGAAAATGGCCGCCGATCGATTTACGACTGCCCGATCGCCCAGCAGCACGAGGCAAGGAGGAGGGGGACAGCTAAGGCCCTGGACACCCCCCTGGGAGCCCCAGGGGGAGGGGGCACAGCGACAGCGCAGCACCGGAGGGAGGGGGTGGGGGGTGATGTGAAGGAGGGAGGAAGGGGGGGACCAACCTGCCAGCCTAACACCCCAGGGGGAAACCCGCCGGCTCTCCCCCAGATCCTAGTGGGGGGGCGTACTTGCCTATTCAGTCGGGCGGAGCGGGTATCCCACCTGAGACAGATCTGCCTCCCCCATCAGGCCGGGGGGGAGCTGTCAGCCATGGTAACACTGACATGGACTCAAGAGCCTGGTCATATGTGCACCAGTGGGACGTTTAATCTGCGCACGCTCGATGGCCAGCTGGGGAGACTACCTGGATCTAAAACCCAGCCTGTCACCCAGCACGGCTACTTGATTGGGTCCACTTCGGCTGTCCTGGAGGACAGGTTAACAGATGAAGACTGCAGAGAGGTACCACAGATCCCAACAGGGAGCCAGGTCTACTCCTGGCACTAGGCAGAAAAAAAAAAAAAAAAAACAAAACATGAGTTAGCAGAGCTGGGTGTGGGGTTATCTGCCAGTGGGGACTGTCCCCTGGGAGGGGCTGTGTCTGTTACTGTTATTTTTTGCTGTTAGAACTGCCTGTTCTGCCTAGTAAACTCCTGAAGATGGCAGTATAACCCACTTAGTCCTAAGAGTCGCTGTGGCTGTCGAGGAACGAAAGAGAAAACACACCGTCACCAACCTGACCCCTTGTTTGTGCCATTGCCTGCATGCCAGCCCACTGGCTTGCCCTTTTTCTTGATTTTCTGATTCACTGACGTGTGTGTTTTTTTTTTTTTTTTTTTTTTTAAGGATTAACTCAAGGTTTTAAGCTTCAATTGACGATTTATTCTGTCAAGGATTTTACTACCTCTAATGGTGGCCTGGCTTCTGTTACAGGTGTAATCGTGGTAGAGTGCAGGTAACGTTTTATGTAAAGTGACGAGATCTTATAATGCCGATCTAGTCGTCCAATGGCATCAACAGTGCACACCTGTTTCTTTTTGAATTTTCACACTGACTGACTGTCTTGTCTAGGGGTAAGTAACCCTCAAGCATGAACCAAATAAATAATAAAAGTTTTTTTCAGACAAATGACGCCTGCCAAGCCACCAGAGGAAGGAAAATCCTTGAAAGAATAAGTTGAAAAACTTAAAACCTTGAGTAAATCTTTATTGGATCACACAAATACACAACGACCAGACTGCAGGCCCGCTGGCCTGCCCTGTCTCATGATTCACTGACGTGTGTGGTTTTTTTGGGTGTGTGTGTGTATGTGTATATATATATATATATATATATATATATATATATATATATATATATATCATCCCATAAGGTTTTACTCAAGGTTTTAAGTTTCAATTGACAATTTATTCTGTCAAGGATTTTCCTACCTCTAATGTTGGCTTGGCTTCAGTTACAGGTGTAATTGTGGTAGAATGCCCTGCAGGTAACGTTTTCTGTAAAGTGACTAAGTGTGACAAGATCTTATAATACCAATGTAGCTGAGCTGTGTCTATCACACACAACCATGTTCTGTTGAGTCTGTTGGCTGGTGGTGGCAGTGGCAAACAAACATCACAGTGAACCTGAAAGTTCTGCAACATAGAGCACTTCTTGACTGGCAAAAATTACAGTGAACCTGTAACACACACCGTTTTGTAGAGGCAGTGGTCCTAGGTGTTTACACTGTAAAATGTACAGGTTATATTTTATATTTTAATATTTTCTTTTATGAAAGTAGTAAACTGCACTAGCACTATACATCAGTCATGTCATAGTATTTACTGTTCTAAATAAATACTGTTGGAATGTCTGGATGTCTGCTGTGGTCACTGTTTCTTCAGACTTTGCTATATGCACGCAGGGACGTGTCTTTTTTTTAAAATAGCAGAGGAAGATAAATATAGTTCTTCAATTTCTGACTGCTTGTTGAATGTTTGGATGAAAAGTTGAAAACCATGGGCAGTAGTCGTGATGCATCGCAGAATCGAATCCAATTGTTGACATAATCGTAATCGAATTGCGAGACCAGTGAGGATGTGCACCCCTAATGTACATAATACCACCCGCTTTCCTCCATAATAGGGAGAAGTATTTTGTAGTTCATGGATGTATGAATGGTAGCTGATAAAAATCCAGAACCACAGAATATGGGAAGTTATCAGCTCACAAGATTTCTGGCTGGACAGAATTTTGTGCGCACAAGAATTTGGCCCTAGTATGTGTGTATGAATGTGAGTTAGGGAACTTAAATTGCATGCTCCATGAGGCCAGGGACTGATGTGAACGTAAAATATATGTATACACATATTTAACCACTTACCGACCAGCTGCCGTCGTTACACAGGGGCAGGTCGGCTCTCCTGCGCGAATCGGCTCTCACAGGTGCTATTGCGGGTGGGCGCACGCCGTTGGCGCCGCATGCCCACTGCGGGAGTGTGCCCATGGGTCGGGTGGACTCGATGTTCGCCGGCGACCCGCGATTGCCTAGTACAGAGGCAGAACGGGGTTATAATATATCCCCGTTCTGACAGGGGACATGACAGATCTACTGTTCCCAGTCATTGGGAACATTGATCTCTGTCATGTCCCTGGCAGCCCATTCTCCCTACAGTTAGAACACACCTAGGGAACACAGTTAACCCCTTGATCACCCCTTAGTGTTTAACCCCTTCCCTGAGTGTGTAATTTTTACATTGATCACTGCATTTTTATAGCACTGATCAATGTAATAATGTCACTGGTCCCCAAAAAGTGTAATTTGGGGTCAGATTTGTCTGCCGCAATGTCACAGTCCCACTAAAAATCGCAGATCACCACCATTATTAGTAAAAACAATTTAAAAAAAAATAAAAGTCCCTAAATCTATCCTGAAGGTTGTAGACGTGATAACTTTTGTGCAAGCTAATCAATATACACCTATTGCGATTTTTTTTTTACCAAAATTATGTAGAAGAATATATATCAGCCTAAACTGATGAATAAATTATTATCCAAGATGGTGGTATACATCTTGAATACCCACTTTTTACAAAACAGATACTATCACACTTGTTTATACTGTACATCTCCTCCTGATATACTGGCTGTCTCTACCTTTAAGATTTACAATCACCTGATTGGGTGCTGTGTTGTAGTCAATGTGGAGGATTCCTCTTGCTCCTCCCCTTTACCTCTGAGCAGCTTTCAATCTATGTAGAGGGCATTGACTTGCATCCAATTGGACCACGGTTAGTTTCAACGGTCCGCTATTTTGTTTGGCAGCAGTCTCCCCTTCTGTTGAGAGACTCATATCAGGTTGGGGATGCATATCTACCTAGATCCACGTATAGTCGCCCCAGACCAGTCGTACTGCCCCCTGTGACTGCTCCCCTGAGTATTCCCCTATGGGTACTTTCAGCCAATTTAATCTCAACCCATGCTGTGAGAGGTCCTCAGGAAGCTTATTTAAAAGTGAAACGCGTCAACCTGCTCTGCACGTAACATTATGGTTCCTCTGGTATCAAGTATCGCTTATAATATACTCTGATACAAATTAGAGATTATTTTATAGGCTGTTTTTTTATATGGTAACTTTGTGCTTACAATTCTTCACTTTGTCAAGCTTTGGCTTTTTATGCATTTTCAATATATGCGATTTTATGAATTCTATTTTGTGTTATCTCGTGATGTGCCCTTAAAGTCCACCTGTGCTGGGGTCCTCCCCATTTACTTCTTTCTCTGATGAATAAATGAGTTTTTTTTAATATAGTTTTGGATATGTATTATAGCAAAAGGTAAAAAAAAAAAAAAAAGTTTTCAAAATTGTTTGTTTATAGCACAAAAAATGAAAAATACAGGAGGTGATCAAATACCACCAAATGAAAGCTATTTGTGGGAAAAAGGACGTCAATTTTGTTTGGGTACAACGTCGCACGCCCGCGCAATTGTCAGTTAAAGCGACGCAGTGCCATATCGCAAAAAATGGCCTGGTCATTAAGAGGGCAAATCCTACCGAGGCTGAAGTGGTTAAAGTGCTGCATGAATTGTCATTGCTATACAAGTACCACAAATAAATAAAAATAGTCAAACGGATATAATAAAACACTCTCAATGGCATACAGTGCCTTGAAAAAGTATTCATACCCATTGACATTTTCCACATTTTGTCATGTTACAACCAAAAACGTGAATGTATTTTATTGGGATTTATGTAGACCAACACAAAGTGGCATATAATTGTGACATGGAAGAAAAATGATAAATGGTTTTCAACATTTTTTACAAATAAATATCTGAAACGTGTGGTGTGCATTTGTATTCAGCCCCCCTTTACTCGGATACCCCTAACTAGAGCTGCACGATTCTGGCCAAAATGAGAATCACGATTTTTTTGCTTAGAATGAAGATCACGATTCTCTCACGATTCTCGCGGCGTAATATATTAAATATACAAAAAAAAAAAAAAATGGGCTAACAGCACTGTTTAGGTTTTTGAAAGGGGTAATTTTTCCAAAAAAATTGCGTTTAAAAGTCTGCTGCGCAAAAAGCATGTGACATAAAATATTGCATCAACCGCCATCTTATTCTCTAAGGTCTCTGCTAAAAAAAAAATATATATATAATGTTTGGGGGTTCCAAGTCATTTCTAGCACAAAATAAAGGGATTTTATTATAACTTACCGTAAAATCCTTTTCTCCGAGTTCACTGACAGACGCAGCTCTTCTTGACTTTGTGGGGTTTTATGTTCGTCTTACCAGGAGT
>BLSH010501826.1:43753-60292 GCA_018402905.1 Glandirana rugosa
ACAAGTTTTTGGTAACGGATGAGGATATCCCGGTCGAACAATAATGTGTCACTTACAGCAACAGCTGGCCCTATAGGAGTAGGCAATGGTTTTTGAACAATAATCTGTCCCTCTAAGCAACACCTGGAAACTCTCCATTTAGAACTAGGAGATGATTTTTGAACAATAATGTGTCACTTACAGCAACAGCTGGCCCTATAGGAGTAGACAATGGTTTTTGAACAAGAATCTGTCCCTCTAAGCAACAGCAGGAAACTCTCCCTTTAGAACTAGGAGATGATTTTTCAACAATAATGTGTCACTTACAGCAACAGCTGGCCCTATAGGAGTAGGCAATGGTTTTTGAACAAGAATCTGTCCCTCTAAGCAGAAGCCTCTACCTAGTGCAGTCAGATCGCTCAAAGCAGCAGTATGTGAAATCTTAAATTACTCCCACAATCTGATCGTTGTGTACGATCCCACAATCTTATCATTGTGTACGAACGTAACGATCGTTGTGTTAGGCAGGGTTTGATCTGCAATGTGTCACTCAAAGCAGCAGCATGTGAAATCTCAAATTACTCCAACAATGGCCATGGCCGCCAGCACCCAAGGCCCAATTTTTCGCCACCTGTTTGACTGGGGGCTTTCATCACAATTTTTAAACTAATTTACAATATTAGGCATTGTTCCTCTGTCCAACAAGAGTAACTGCAAGGGTTTACAGTGTTCTGGCACCGCCAGCACCCAAGGCCCAAGTTTTCAGCACCTTTTTGACTGGGCCATGTCATCATAATTTTTAAACTAATTTACAACAGCAGGGCCCGCACCAAAATTAAAAAAAAAAATTGCGTAGGGTTCCTCCCAAAGTCAGTAACAGACCCTTCAGGTCTGGTATGTATTTTAAGGGGAACTGCCCAAAATCCAAAACAAATTTGCGTAGGGGTCCCCCCCCCAAATCCGTACCAGGCCCTTTAGGTCTGGTATGGATATTAAGGGGAACCACATGCCAAAATCTTTTAAAAAATGGTGTGGGGTCCTCCCCAAAATCCAAACCAGACCCTTATCCAAGCACGCAGCCCTGGCATGGCAGGAGGGGGTGGGGATGAGCCCCCTCCGAACCATACCAGGCCACATGCCCTCAACATGGGGAGGATGCTTTGAGGTCCCCCTTAAAGCACCTTGTCCTCATGTTGAGGGGGAGCAGGGCCTCTTCCCCACAACCCTTGCTGGTGGTTATGGGGGTCTGCGGGCGGGGGGCTTATCGGAATCTGGAAGCCTCTTTAATAAGGGGGCCCCCAGATGCCGACCCCCCCATGTGAATAGGTATGGGGTACACATTCACCAAAAAAGCAGTAAAGTGTTAAAAAAAAGGGGCAGTTTTTCACAAGTCCTTTATAGTGTAAAATAGCTCTTCTTCTTTCTTCCTCCATCTTCTTCTGCCCCATCCTTCTTTTGGTCTTCTGCTTCTTCTTTCGGTCTTCTTGCTTCCTCTCTTCATCTTCGTCTTCAGTCTTCATCTTCTTCCTTCTTGTTTCACCACCCCTGCTGACACAGCTGTGCCTTCTGGAGGCGTCTCCCAGAATGGGCTGTCTGCAGTCTGACAGTTATTTTTATAGGTAAGGGCGGGGCCACCCAGTGATGTAAACGAGTGACCCACCCCCTGCTGATGTCATTCGCCGCAAGGGTTGTGGGGATGAGGCCCTTTTTCCCATTAACATGGGGACAAGGTACTTTGGGGGCGACCTGTTGAGGGCATGTGGCCTGGTATGGTCCGGAGTGAGGGGGGGGGGGGGGGCGCTCGCTCGTCCCCACCCCCTCCTGCCATGCCAGGGCTGCATGCTCGGATAAGGGTCTGGTCTGGATTTTGGGGGGACCCCAAGCCATTTTTTTCTAAATTGTGGCACGGGGTTCCTCTTAAAATCTATACCAGACCTGAAGGGCCTGATACAGACTTTGGGGGGACCCCTACGCAAGTTTTTTTTATTTTGGGCGGGGTTCCCCTTAAAATATATACCAGGCCTGAAGGGTCTGTTACGGACTTTGTGGGGGAACCCTACGCATTTTTTTTTTATTTCGGATCGGGGTTCCCCTTAAAATCCATACCAGACCTGAGGGGCCTGGTATGGACTGGGGTATGTGGGGGGTGGCCAACGCAATGCTTTTTCAGTGATTTTATCTATATTGCCGAGAACCGACAATACATTACAGCCGCGATAATAAATGACAATTTTTGCTTTGTAAATGTCATTTTGCTCTGGCTATGTTCTAAATATCACAGAGATGCGCCCTTTCACAGACAGACTTAGGACAACCCCAGGCACATTATTTTTAGGAATTTTTCTTTTTTTTCACTTTATGCATTATTAAAAGAACTGCTCCTGAAAAATGATTGATATAAAAACATTTTTTTTCATTGATACATGTCCCCTAGGGCAGGACCCGGGTCCCCATACACTTTTTAGGGCAATAACATTGCATATAAACCTTTAAAATTAGCACTTTTGATTTTTCATGTTCGGGTCCCATAGACTTTAACGGTGTTTGAATGTTCATGTAAACTTTTTGCCTGTTTGCATGTTCTGGTGTGAACTGAACCCGGGGGTGTTTGGCTCATCCTTTTTTTTTTTTTTCTTTCTTTTTTTTTTCCACTTCAGCAGACCATTTCAAGAGCTCAATTTCAGAGTATCAATCATATAAGCCTCTTGCTTAGTCTCATCATTGTGGTATATTCTTATTTGCTTATAATTAAACCCATTCCCTTCCCATCCCCCCTCCCCAAACCCCCAGACCCTCTTCACATACACATAAATATCTTGTTTATATTACCCAAATTATCTCACTCCATTCACTCCACTTAACATTCAATCTTATATTTCATTTCACACTTCTAGGCGTCCTTCTCTATTCTTTATCAGCTTTCCTTCTTCTCCTCTCTCCTATTCTCCTCTACCCTTCATACCCCTTGCTTTTGTTTTTCCTACTCTTCTAAAGTTTACCCAGTGAGTTAGTTACTTCTCCATTTCCCTAGTCCAGGGTCCCCATTTTTCTTCAAATACGCTAAGTCTTCCTCTCTTGATGTAAGTTACTCTTTCCCTCCACTTCGTTTCATTGAGCGTTTTAATCCAATCATCTACATTGGGTGGGTTCCTATCCTGCCACTTCTGGGCAATCACCTTCCTAGCTTGAAATAGACTGCTCACAAGTAGCTCAAAATGTTTTGATTGACCCATTCTTTCCTCTAACATGCCCAGTGCGCATAATCGTACTTACTAAAAAAAGACCACAAATCTTATTAATAATATCTATTACTCCCTCCCAATATCTGAAGAGTTTAGGGCATCTCCAAATCATGTGCACCAGGTTGCCCACTCCACCACATCTAGGACATCTATCATCCTGCCTTTTGCCATATTGGTATAGTTTTTCCGGCGTATAATAGACCCTATATATCCAATATAGATGGGACATTCTTTGTACCGGGGACATTGATACTATAGCACAGGTATTTAGGCTTTGCTTCCACTTCTTTCCACTACAACCATCTCCTAAGTGTCTCCCCTTTCTACCCCAAGTGACGTGTCCTATAAAGTGTTCTATTCAACAATTACTATTCAATCATAGGTCCCTCCCTAGTACCTCCCACCCTTATTGCACATTTAATTTTTGCTTATTGTCCTCCAGCCAGTTTGTGACACTTTCAGGGGTATCAAAAAATTGTGTTTGGCCTAAGGCCGTAACTCTCAATCCGGCTGGGTTCAATAACGCATATTTAATTTTGAATTTTAATTTTGAATTGAAGTAGCGTGCGTTTGATATCTCGGAATTTGGCTCTCTTTCTCTGGAGTTCTGGAGAGAAGTCCGGATATATAGATATCCTAGTACCATTAAAGAACAAGTTCCCTTTCTCTCTGGCTTTTTGCAAGATGTTAACTTTGTCTCTATAATTAGATAGTTTTACTAGTACTGGTCTAGAGAATGACCCCGGTGGAGGAGGCTTAGAAGGTACCCTGTGCGCTCTCTCAACACAGAAAATTGGTGAAAGTGAGGCTACTGGTCCAAATTCTTCCTTAAGCCATTTTTCCATAAAGGTCACAGGGTCCGTTCCCTCACTGTGTTCCGGGAGACCTATAACCCTAGTCTATTCTCCAAGTCATCTAGCTTGTATGCCTGGACCTCTACCTTTTCATAAAGTGCTTTTAGCTCCTTTTTTAAGGGATTAAGCTCATCTTCCACCAAACTCAGTCTTTCCTCTACCGCTGTCGTCCTTTCCTGGATACTTTGCAGATCCTGCCGTACCAATGTTACTTCTCTGACTCCCCTTGTTTGAACAAATAACTCCGCTAGTGTGGCTCTGCATATATTGACCACCTGCAGAACTTCTTTTAATGATGGTTCTGCCTCAGTGGTAATATTTTTGTTTACTTCCTCTGGGCTGGTTGATGATTGGGAGCCGGGTGAATGTATTCCCTCAGCTTCCTCCTCCAATGCTATGGGTACCTCTAGGTTTATTGGGCCCGACCATTGACTCTTCCAGTGCTGTTTTTCACTCTGATTATTTTTTGTTATAGGATGCAGATTACCCTTAGTCGGGGTCTTGGATGGAGAGTGAGCATATTTTTCTTATTTTGCCGCCACTGTTAAGTTTTCTTAAGTTTTAGATTTCTGAGTAGGCGGAGCCTGATCTTCCCCCTTTTTTTTGTCATATTGGAGAAAAATGCCCTCTCACCTCTAAGGGGGAGAGCAGAGATAGATCAAAAAAAAAGGAAAAAAGGAGGAGAGAAACAGAAATAAGAAGTCCACGGTTGAATTATCAATTCGAGCTGGTTAGAGCTCTATCTTTTAGTTCATCAACACTTGGAACAGTCCCAGAAATAATATCACAAGGTAGACCAGAGCGTACGGTGGTAACCACCAGGTTTATCTGGAGTTAGTCTCCTTTCTCCCTGTGCAGAGTGGGCTCTCTAACAGGCATATACGTCGCCTCCCCAGGCGTCTCCTCTCTCACAGGAGAGTCCCAAGCAGATTGAGGCAAACCACCCTGCCCAGTGCCCAGAAACACAGGTAGAGAGACCCGTTTCCAACTAAATAACACCCGGATAGTCCCACTATAAAATGAAGGGCTTTTTGAGGACTATATAGGAAGTCTTTGTGTTCCTCACTTCCTACTCCATCCCCTCCCTCACAGACGGTGGGGGTAGGAGAAAGAAACAACAACATGCACCAGTTGCTACAGCAAAGTGCCCTAAAAGCCAACTACAGTATTTACAGACATAGTCCCATTTCCAGGCTGATGTAGATACAGCGTACTCTTAATATCTTAGCACTTATACCAAAAAGCACTAAACAATGTGGTAATTCAATCATAAGACAAGTCAAGACTGTGTTTAAACAGATAGCTGGATTCCTGAGGTGATTTTGATAATAAAAAAAAACTTCTGAGCAAATGTCGGCATTGACTTACTTTCTCTTGCACCTTCCCCATCCGTCTAGGTGCGATAGTTTTACTCCAAGCCCAGATACACTCACCACCATCGGTATCTCCCTGATGTCTCCCGGGATTTGAGTGCACCAGTACCCCAGGAATAAACCTGTCTAATCTTCCCTCAGATGCGCCAGGAGACTGGTCCCATGTACAGGTCAACATCTCCGGGTCTCCACTAGGCAGCAGCTTGCCGCACGCCTCCCTCGCTGCTCCAGCGAGCGTTTCCCAGCTCACAAACGGGGCTTCTTGGTTCGCCGGCTCTCCAGTCCCCTTTAGGAGCGCCCGATATCTACCACCGCCACTGTCAGTCTTCGCCGGGAGCACGGAGGCGCCCTGGCCATGTTCATTGATCCGGTCGGCACCCAGGAGAGACGCCGGGCACGTCATTCAGGGCAGCATGGGAGCTTCAACTCTCAACCTCCACCCATCTGGTCATGCCCCTTGTGTGGCGCTGAAATCATCTTCAGTCGGCTCATCCCTAGTGACATACCCACCAGGTGGAACTCGACTTTCAATGCTGCAGCAGCTATACATGCAGCAGAGGGCCATCAACAAGTACCTGCGCGAGTACGGCACGATGACAGGCTCAGGCGGCCTTGGCTTTTTTTCCCCACGCCAATGGCTGATCATTAAGGATGCATGCACTGTACTGTCACCATTTGAGGAGGCCACAAGGATAGTGAGCCGTAACAGTGCATGCATCAGTGACACAATCCCTGTTGTGTTCTTGCTGGTGCAGACTCTGCATGGCATTATGCACAGGGCACTGGAGGCAGAGCAGTGAGACCACACCCTTTTGTTTATATCAACTCTCATTCAATGGATCTGTTATTTGGTGAGAGTGAAGTGATGGGAAGCGAGGTTTTGGCACAGGAAGTAAAAGGAAATCTCCCGAATGGGACACAGATGGCAAAAAAATTCTCAGAGGGGGTATAACCCTCCTATACTTTTTCCAAAATGCAAAAACAAATGCCTTTAGTTCTACTTTACTCTAATTTTGTTTATTGTAACAGTAAAAATGACATTGCATACATTAATTATTAAATAGATAACTATGATATGACCAATAAACTTATGCTTTAACAGAATAAAATATCTGTGTCTGTCTGGGAAACAAATACTTTGGCATTAGCATGACCACCATGAATCTTCCTGGCGTCTCCTGAATAATGATATTTTCCGCTAAACGGTCGAAACTGTAATGATTTCTTCTTTCGCACGATTTTACTTCTGCATCTAACTTTAAGAAAATCTTGGCCACAGAACTGTTTTGCAACATGTTTCAATAACAGACCTCAGAAAATTTTACGGTCAGCAAAAGGTTAACATGAAATGTGGTTAAGCACACTCTTGGTTTACATTTCTCATAAATATACAAAACAAACAGCCTTGGCAGAGCTACAAGTATGCAAGGCCCTCAAGACTGTCAGGTTCAGAGCAGGCTCCTCTTTAATGTTTTTAAAGAGAAATAGGACATCCGCCATGGGAAACCTCCACGCCTCACACCACACTGGCTTTACTGCCTACTTCAGATCTGGAAAGCCAATACTGAAATCTAAGCACAAGAAGAAGGTGCACTGGCCTAGTGCATTACCATAAAACAAAAACCATTGTACTTACAAGGATACACAAAGCTAAAACATAGTCCAGTCCCAACAATGAAAATGTGTCCATCAATTGGGGTGTAGCTTATGCATTTCAAGGGCTATGCCCTCTTCTTGAAACACGTAAGCTACGTGCCGGTGGATGGATGCATTTTCAGTGTTGGGACTGGACTATGTTTGAGCTTTTTTGTGTACCCTTGTGAGTACAATGGTTCTTGCTTTTATTCAAAGAAGATTTTTATGGTAATGCACTAGGCCAGTGTGACTTCTTCTTTTGCTAACAATTCTCATCAATTCCAGTAGGCTCAAGCTTGCAAAAATACAGATTTTCTGTTGCTTACAGTAGAATGCATCTCTCCTATGACACATTCCTCACAATAAAACAAAGCTGGCCAAAAAAGGTTTTCTACTTTGCAAAAGCCAACGTCTTCTTTCTACTTATGGTTTACCAAAGGAGAATTAAAGCAGTGCTTCAGGCAACTTTTAAGACCTACATTAACCACTTAAATAGGAGGTCCGCCGCCCGTCCCTGCCCCTTTAAAAATTAAAAGTCAGCAGCTACACATACAGTAGCTGTTGACTTTTAACTTTAGGACACTTACCTATCCTGGAGTCCAGTAATGTCAGCACCGCCACCGATCCTCGGATCGGCTGGCCAAGTGCTGCCGCCGCCATTGAGAGTAAGGGAACGCGGCAGTGGAGCCATTCGGCTTCACGCCAGGCTCCTACTGCGCATGGCCAAGGCACCACTGCGCTTTCTCACTGGCCGGGAGGAGGAGGGAGGAGGAAGGAGCCGGGCTGTGACATCAGCGGCAGTAGCCCAGGGCTCCCGGATGTTGGGGAACAGGACACCTGTCTTTGACAGATATCCTCTACCCCCCGAAAGGTGTCAAATGTGACACCTGAGGGGGGAAGAATCACTTTTTGGTGGAACTCTGCTTTAAGGACCTCCCCACACATATACTGCGGCAGGGTGACCCTCTTGCACGAAATCACGTACCTGTACGTGATTTGTGCACAAGGACGCAAGAAGACCAAAAGAAGAAGCAGAAGACCAGAAGAAGGACAGGGGCAGAAGAAGATGGAGGAAGAAAGAAGAAGAGCTATTTTACACAATAAAGGACTTGTCAAAAACTGCCTCTTGTTTTTTTAACACTTTACTCCTTTTTGGTGAATGGGTAGGGGTACAATGTACCCCATACCTATTCCCATTGAGGGGGTCAGGATCTGGGGGCCCCCTTATTAAAGGGGGCTTCCATATTCCGATAAGCCCCCCGCCCTCAGACCCCCACAACCACCTGCAAGGGTTGTGGGGATGAGGCCCTTTTTTCCCATTAACATGGGGACAAGGTACTTTGGGGGCGACCTCAAAGCATCCTCCCCATGTTGAGGGCATGTGGCCTGGTATGGTCCGGAGGGGGTGGGGGCGCTCGCTCGTCCCCACCCCCTCCTGCCATGCCAGGCCTGCATGCTCGGATAAGGGTCTGGTCTGGATTTTGGGGGGACCCCACGCCATTTTTTTCTAAATTGTGGCACAGGGTTCCCCTTAAAATCTATACCAGACCTGAAGGACCTGATACAGACTTTGGGGGGACCCCTACGCAAGTTTTTTTTATTTTGGGCGGGGTTCCCCTTAAAATATATACCAGGCCTGAAGGGTCTGTTACGGACTTTGTGGGGGAACCCTACGGGTTTTTTGTTTATTTTGGAGCGGGGTTCCCCTTAAAATCCATACCAGACCTGAGGGGCCTGGTATGGACTGGGGTATGTGGGGGGTGGTCAACGCAATGCTTTTTCAGTGATTTTATCTATATTGCCGAGAACCGGCAATACATTACAGCCGCGATAATAAATGACAATTTTTCCTTTGTAAATGTAATTTTGCTCTGGCTATGTTCTAAATATCACAGAGATGCGCCCTTTTACAGACAGACTAAGGACAACCCCAGGCACATTATTTTTAGGAATTTTTTTTTTTTCCCTTTATGCATTATTAAAAGCACTGCTGCTGAAAAAATTATTGATATAAAAACGTTTTTTTCATTGATACATGTCCCCTAGGGCAGGACCTGGATCCCCATACACTTTTTAGGGCAATAACATTGCATATAAACCTTTAAAATGAGCGCACTTTTGATTTTTCATGTTCGGGTCCCATAGACTTTAACGGTGTTTGAATGTTCATGCAAACTTTTTGTCTGTTTGCATGTTCTGGTGCAAACTGAACCCGGGGGTGTTTGGCTCATCCCTAGTGACATACCCACCAGGTGGAACTCGACTTTGGCAATGCTGCAGCGGCTATACATGCAGCAGAGGGCCATCCACAAGTACCTGTGGGAGTACGGCACGATGACAGGCTCAGGCCACCTTGGCTTTTTTCCACACGCCAATGGCTGAACATTAAGGATGCATGCACTGTACTGTCACCATTTGAGGAGGCCACAAGGATAGTGAGCCGTAACAGTGCATGCATCAGTGACACAATCCCTGTTGTGTTCTTGCTGGTGCAGACTCTGCATGGCATTATGGACAGGGCACTGGAGGCAGAGCAGCAGGAGGAAGAGCAGGACTTCCTTTCCTCTCAAGGCCCACTTTATCCAGACAAACTTTTTATTTCATTGATACATGTTCCACAAGGCAGGACCCAGACCCCTATAACCATTGTATCCCCAATTACTTGCATATAAGCCTTCAAAATGGGCACTTTTGATTTTTGACGTTCAGGTCCCATTGACTTTAATGGGGTTTGTTATTCGGGGTCCAAACTTTTGCGATGTTCGAAACTTCTGGTGCGAACCGAACAGGGGTCCATTCGGCCCATCCCTATTCTCAACCTTAGTCCTCAAGTACCCCCAACAGGCCATGTTTGCAGGTTTTCCTTTATCTTGCACAGATGCTTTAAATCAGAGTCAATTGATTGGTATTTTAGACAGCTATTTTATCTAAGAGAAATTCCCAAAACATGGCCTCTTTGGGGTACTTGAGGACTGAGGTCGAAAACCACTGAATTATGTTACATGTGAGACCACACCCTTTTGTTTATATCAACTCTCATTCACTGGATCTGTTATTTGGTGGGAGTGAAGTGATGGAAAGCGAGGTTTTGGCACAGGAAGTAAAAGGAAATCTCCCGAATGGGACACAGATGGCAAAAAAAATTCTCAGAGGGGATATAACCCTCCCTTACTTTTTCCAAAATGCAAAAACAAATGCCTTAAGTTCTACTTTGCTCTAATTTTGCTTATTGTAACAGTAAAAATGACATTGCATACATTAATTATTAAATAGATAACTATGATATGACCAATAAACTTATGCTTTAACAGAATAAAATATCTGTGTCTGGCTGGGAAACAAATACTTTGGCATTAGCATGACCACCATGAATCTTCCTGGCGTCTCCTGAATAATGATATTTTCCGCTAAACGGTCGAAACTGTAATGATTTCTTCTATTGCACGATTTTACTTCTGCATCTGACTTTAGAAAATCTTGGCCACAGAATTGTTTTGCAACATGTTTCAATAACAGACCTCAGAAAATTTTACGGTCAGCCAAAGGTTAACATGAAATGTGGTTAAGCACACTCTTGGTTTACCTTTCTCATCAATATACGAAACAAACAGCCTTGGCAGAGCTACACGTATGCAAGGCCCTCAAGACTGTCAGGTTCAGAGCAGGCTCCTCTTTAATGTTTTTAAAGAGAAATAGGACATCCACCATGGGAAACCTCCACACCTCACACCACACTGGCTTTACTGCCTACTTCAGATCTGGAAAGCCAATACTGAAATCTAAGCACAAGAAGAAGGCGCACTGGCCTAGTGCATTACCATAAAACAAAAACCATTGTACTTACAAGGATACACAAAGCTAAAACATAGTCCAGTCCCAACACTGAAAATGTGTCCATCCATTGGGGTGTAGCTTATGCATTTCAAGAGCTATGCCCTCTTCTTGAAACACGTAAGCTACGTGCCGATGGATGGATGCATTTTCAGTGTTGGGACTGGACTATGTTTGAGCTTTTTTGTGTACCCTTGTGAGTACAATGGTTCTTGCTTTTATTCAAAGAAGATTTTTATGGTAATGCACTAGGCCAGTGCGACTTCTTCTTTTGCTAACAATTCTCATCAATTCCAGTTGGCTCAAGCTTGCAAAAATACAGATTTTCTGTTGCTTACAGCAGAATGCATCTCTCCTATGACACATTCCTCACAATAAAACAAAGCTGGCCAAAAAAGGTTTTCTACTTTGCAAAAGCCAACGTCTTCTTTCTACTTATGGTTTACCAAAGGAGAATTAAAGCAGTGCTTCAGGCAACTTTTAAGACCTACATTAACCACTTAAATAGGAGGTCTGCCGCCCGTCCCTGCCCCTTTAAAAATTAAAAGTCAGCAGCTACACATACAGTAGCTGCTGACTTTTAACTTTAGGACACTTACCTGTCCTGGAGTCCAGCGATGTCGGCACCGCCACCGATCCTCGGATCGGCTGGCCAAGTGCTGCCGCCGCTATTGAGAGTAAGGGAACCCGGTAGTGGAGCCATTCGGCATCACGCCGGGCTCCTACTGCGCATGCATGAGGCACCAATGCGCTTTCTCACTGGCCGGGAGGAGGAAGGAGCCGGGCTGTGATGTCACCGGCCGTAGCCCAGGGCTCCCGGATGTTGGGGAACAGGACACCTTTCATTGACTGATATCCTCCCCCCCCCTGAAAGGTGCCAAATGTGACACCTGAGGGTGGAGGAATCACTTTTTGGTGGAACTCCGCTTTAAGGACCTCCCCACACAGATATACTGATGCAGGGTGACCCTCCTGCATGGAATCATGTACCCGTACGTGATTTTGTGCACAGGGTCTGGGGTGTGTGCCAATCAGCGGGTCCGGTTGACGTAATGTCCGCCAGGACCTGCGGATCGTTGACAGGAGAGGCAGAGCGGCGGTCTGTCTATGTAAATAAGGCAATTCTATCAGAGAGGAAGATGGAGATCTTGTGTTTCTTCTAAGAAGAAACACAGATCTCTGTGTTCGTCCAGTTAAGCCATCCCTCACACAGTTAGAAAGCACTCCCTAGGAGAACACTTAACCCTTTGATCACCCCTGATGTTAATCCATTCCATGCCAGTGTCATTAGCACAGTGAGAGTGCATTTTTTTAGTGCTGATCACTGTATTAGTGTTGCTTGTCCCCAAAAAAGTGTCAAAAGTGTCAGTTAGGTGACCAAAAATATGTATCAAAATACATATTGGCCTAAAATGATGAATACTTTTTTTTTTTTTTTTATTGGGTATGTTTTATAGCAGAAAGTAAAAAATATATATTTTTTTCAAAATTGTCTTTTTTTTTTTTACAGCACAAAAAATAAAAAAATGCTGAGGTGATCAAATACCACCAAAAGAAAGCTCTATTTATGGGGTAAAAATTACATAAATTGTATTTGGGTGCGGCATCGCACGACTGCGCAATTGTCAATTAAAATAGCGTAGTGCCGTATCTCAAAAAATGGTCTGGTCATTAAGGCGGGTAAACCTTCCGGGGCTTAAGCGGTTAATGCAGCACTATAATCATTAATATATAGTTAAAAGTGTTTTCTTTTTCTATTTTTCTTTGGTCATAGGACATCCCCAGTCCTGGAGGGCAGCAAGAGTCCACAAGCTATGGTGCCAATCACTGAAAATTGATCACACCTGATGTACTGACGGCCTGTCTCATTTCTTGAGGCCCTAACAAGCCAGTAAAGTACAAATATCCCTCAAATGACCCCTTTTTGTAAAGTAGACAGTCCAAAGTATTTAGTAAGAGGCATGGCGAGTTATTTGAAGTTGTAATTTTTTCCCACAATTCTTTGCAAAATGAAGATTTTTTTTTTCAGTTTTTATTTTCCACAAAATTGTCATATTAACAAGTTATTTCTCACACACAGCATATGAATACCACCAATTACACCCCAAAACACATTCTACTACTCCTCCTGAGTATAGTGATACCACATGCGTGGGACATTTTCACAGCCTGGCCACATAGAGAGGCCTAACATGTAGGGAGCATCGTCAGGCGTTCTAGGAGCATAAATTACACATCTCATTTCTTGACTACCTCTTGCACTTTTGAAGGTCCTGGAGCACTGGACAATGGAAATGCCCAAATAATGACCCCGTTTTAGAAATCAAACACTTCAATGTATATTCTATGAGGCATGATGAGTCTTTTGAACATGTCATTTTTTCCACAAGTTTTTTGAAAATGTGGAAAGAAAATGAAAACATATTTTTTTTTTTTACACAAAGTTGTCCATTTATACAATATTTCTAACACACAGCATGTACATAGCAAAAATGACACCCCAAAAAATATTCTGCTACTCGTCCCGAGTGTGGCGATACCACATGTGTGACGCTTTTCCACAGCCTGGCCACATACAGAGGCCCAACAGGTGTTCTAGGAGCATACATTTCAAACCTATTACACTATTGTGAGGCACTGTAGTGGCACTGATGGGCGCTGTAGTGGCATGGATGGGCACTGTAGTGGCATGGACGCTGAATGATGAGAACTGATATGGTATGGATGAGCTTGAATGAGGCATAAATGAGCACGGATGGGGGTGGATGAGCCATGGATGGGGATGACTGAGCGTGCATGGATGGCTGAACATGAATGCATGGGTGGGCATGCATGGATGAGTGAGCACGGATGCATGGGTGAGCACAAATGGATGGCGGAGCATGGATGCATGGCTGGGCACGGATGCATGGGTGAGCATGTATGCATGGGTGAGCATGCATGCATGGGTGAGCACAGATGGATGGCGGAGCACGGATGCATGGCTGAGCATGGATGCATGGCTGAACATGGATGGATGGGTGAGCTCGAATGCATGGGTGAGCACAGATGCATGGGTGAACATGGATGGATGGGTGAGCATGCATTGATGGGTGAGCACAGATGCATGGGTGAGCATGCATGCATGAGTGAGCACAGATGCATGGGTGAGCACAGATGGATGGCGGAGCATGGGGGCATTGGTGAGCATGGCTGGATGGGTGAGCACGGATGCATGGTTGAAGACGGATGCATGGGTGAGCACTTATGAGGCTGGATGGGTAAGCATGGGTGGATGGATGAGCACGGATGCATGGGTGAGCATGGCTGGATGGGTGAGCAGGGATGCATGGGTGGGCATGCATGGATGAGTGAGCACGGATGCATGGGTGAGCATGTATGCATGGCTGGGCACGGATGCATGGGTGAGCATGCATGCATGGGTGAGCACAGATGGATGGCAGAGCACGGATGCATGGCTGAGCACGGATGCATGGCTGAACATGGATGGATGGGTGAGCTTGAATGCATGGGTGAGCACAGATGCATGGGTGAGCACAGATGCATGGGTGAGCACAGATGCATGCATGCATGAGTGAGCACAGATTCATGGGTGAGCACAGATGGATGGCGGAGCATGGGGGCATGGGTGAGCATGGCTGGATGGGTGAGCACGGATGCATGGGTGAACACGTGATACGATCAGATATGAAATAAATGAAGGTCCAGATCTCTGCATTCGTTCTGACAAAGTTTACTGAGATTATCAGTTCTGTGCGCACACAGGATCACATCGTAAGGTGTGTGATGTTGGTTACAGAAATCACACGGCTTTTATGCTGAAATGTTACAATTCAAGTCAAATATAGGGCACAGGCCCAAATTAAAGAAAAACAAGATATTGTGAAATATTTGAAGAATAATGGACGGAAAATAACCTACGTGACAGTTTGGCCATAACTATAGGGCGTATAACCATTACTTGTCAACTTCACCATAATACATCATCATGTGTCAAACCATAGTAATTAATATAACATGTGGTTAGGGGGATTTTGGACATAATAATATCTGTTTCTGAGAAATGATCTCAATAAACAGATATGTTCAGCCAACTCCATATTGGCCCTAACTAGGGGTTACTGTGACATTTATTTTTTTTTTTCCATGAGTTTTATTGAAAGGTAATTAAAGTTTACAGAATGTTGTTGACAAGTGAACATACTTAACTCCATTACAAAGGATTCAGTAATAGATCTTCAGATTACATCAGTGAATATGTAATATAACATCAAAAAGCTAACAATTCGTTAGTTTCACATGAGAGTTTGGTGTTATAGTCTTGCGGTCTCTTAGACTTGTTATCATGTCTTGCAATGTCGAGAGGGTATTAGTTGTGTCGTTTCTTATGGGTTTCAGGGAATTTGAACCTTTAAGGGGGTAGGAGTTAGTCGAGCTGGTTCGGGTAGAGCTGACATCATAGGGGGTGTGTATATGGTGAGGGAGGTTGTGGTGGGTGGTATATGGGGGTCGTGGGTAAGGGGGGGGGGGGATGAAGGGAGGGGGACAGGGCCCCCAACACTCGGGTTCAGCTGCCTGGTCGGTCCAGGGGTGAGGTTGTATAGGTATAATGGAGGTTGGTCTTTTCTAGTATCCCTCCTTTTATTGCGGGGGGTGTGTGGAGCGAGTGGTTTTGAGTTGCCCCCCCTCTCTCTTCCCCTTTGTGGGGGGGGGGCTTGATTATGTTGGTTGCGTGTCTAGGTGTTTTGTAGGAGGGCGATTCGGTATTTTGCTGTGTGTATGGTATTATTGTGTGCGTTGTTGGGGAGTGTCTGTAAGGGTTTTGAATCTGTCGGAGGTGTAGAACTGGTTCCAGCACGCCCACGTAGCCGAGAATTTACTCGGGCGGTCGTGGGCGATCGCAATCAGCTCTTCCATCTCCGCAGTCTTCTGAACTCGTAAGAGCCATTCTTTGACAGTAGGAGGGTTAGTTGATCCCCAGTGAAGGGGGATACACAATTTGGCTGAGTTTAGTAACGGTGGGATCAGGGTTTTGCGGTATTGGTGTGTGGGGATGTCTGAGTGGTGGAGAAGAAGTTGTGCTGGGGTATTATTTAGTGTGAACGTTGAGATATCTGCTACTAGGTCTCTGACTTGGTTCCAGAACGGTTGGATTAGTGGGCACGACCACCAAATGTGTGTCAGGGTGCCTATCCCGTCAGCACATCTCCAGCATTTGTTTGGTAAAGCTGGGTTAATTTTATGGAGCACTACTGGAGTTCTGTACCAGCGGGACAACACCTTGTAGCTGTTTTCTTGAGTTGAGACATTGAGGGACGATTTGTGTACGAGCGTGGAAATATTTTCCCATTGTGTTTCTGTTAGGTCTATATCTAGTTCCTTTTCCCAGTTGACACACATTTTGGATGATTTCATGGAGCAATTGGAGGTAAAGATGTTGTAAATGGTGGATATTACATGTTGTTGCGGTAGTTCCTGCATACACAGAGATTCGAATGGGGTCAAGGGGCGAGATACAGTGTGGTCTCGGTTTATAGATGTTAGGAAATGTCTTATTTGGAAATATGTCCAGAGCGGGCATGTTGATGAGGGTTTTTTTGTGGGCAGAGCGGTTCTGTCTAGTAG
>BLSH010501826.1:75540-88751 GCA_018402905.1 Glandirana rugosa
ATATATATATATATATATATATATATATATATATATATATATATGTGTTATATAACTCACATGTGATATATAGTCACGTAAGCCCCACATGCATGTCATATATCATGTGAACTGCACCACAGAATTTTATATCTGTCAGAACATATATATATATGTGTGTGTCACATAACTCTCATGTGATATGTCAGTTCAGGTATTTATAACACTGTAGCTGTGTTAATATAAGAAAAACCGAGATATGTGGTGGTGTTACCTAAACTTTACTTTGTTTGTTCTACACGAAATTGACGTCTGAAAGTCTAAATTAAACTCCCGTAAATGTAGGTTCACCTGATTTGGATGTAAATGCCCTCAAATTAAATCTGAAAGTCTGCAGTTAAAGCACATCTTGTTTGTTTCATTTCAAATCCATTGTGGTGGTGTATAGAGCCAAAAAGAATATAATTGTGTCGATGTCACAATATTTATGGACTTGACTGTATAGTGTACTCTCAATACACTGTGTGTGTATATATATATACAAGACTGTCTATATTTTAAGACACCACGTCAAGTGTACTATATACTGTACGTACACCCCGAATGCACTGATATATAGTGTACACTCAATATATTGTGTATATATATATATATATATATATATATATATATATATATATATATATACTGAACCAGTGATGACGAACCTTGAGTGCCCAAACTGCAGCACAAAACCAACTTATTTTTTTCAAAGTGCCGAGCGGCGCTATGAAAAAGATATACACCAGTCAGTGCAGGGATAGGCACAGACCAAGGCTGTGGTGGACATTTTACAAACTACAGACCTTAGTGAAGCACAGTGTACTGCGGAGTATATAGTACAGTGTACTGCGGAGTATATAGCACAGTGTACTGCGGAGTATATAGCACAGTGTACTGAGGAGTATATAGCACAGTGTACTGAGGAGTATATAGCACAGTGTATTACAGAGTATATAGCTCAATGTATTGTAGAGTATATAGCTCAGTGTACTGAGGAGTATATATCACAGTATACTACAGAGTATATAGTTAGTACCTAACTTGCTCTGCTCCACTGCCACTCAGAGTCAGTCTCAGGCTCACAGTTAGCTCCTTGGGATTAACTTGCTGCCTTCCAGTGCCTCTGTACACTCAATATGCTGTGTGTGTGTATATATATACTAGAGCAGTGTCCCCAACCCTGTCCTCAAGGCCCACCAACAGGTCATGTTTTCAGGATTTCCATTATTTTGCACAGGTGATTTGATCAGTTTCACTGCCTTAGTAATTACCACAGCTGATACATCTGAGGGAAATCCTGAAAACATGGCCTGTTGATGGGCCTTGAGGACTGGGTTGGGGAACACTGTACTAGAGTGTATATATTTTAATATACCACGTCAAGTGTATGACATATCGTACACCCCAAAATGCACTGATATATAGTGCACACTCAATATGCTGTATACATATATATATATACACAGTATCTCACAAAAGTGAGTACACCCCTCACATTTTTTTGTAAATATTTTATTATATCTTTTCATGTGACAACACTGAAGAAATTACACTTTGCTACAATGTAAAGTAGTGAGTGTACAGCATGTATAACAGTGTCAATTTGCTGTCCTCTCAAAATAACTCAACAACACACAGCCATTAATATCTCAACCACTGGCAACAAAAGTGAGTACACCCCTAAGTGAAAATGTCCAAATTGGGCCCAAATTGAGCCATTTTCCCTCCCCGGTGTCATGTGACTCATTAGTGTTACAAGGCCTCAGGTGTGAATGGGGAGCAGGTGTGTTAAATTTGGTGTTATCCCTCTCACTCACTCATACTGGTCACTGGAAGTTCAACATGGCACCTTATGGCAAAGAATTTTCTGAGCATCTGAAAAAAAAGAATTGTTGCTCTACATAAAGATGGCCTAGGCCATAAGAAGATTGCCAAGACCCTGAAACTGAGCTGCAGCATGGTGGCCAAGAACATACAGCGGTTTAACAGGACAGGTTCCACTCAGAACAAGCCTCTCCATGGTTGACCAAAGAAGTTGAGTGCACATGCTCAGCGTCATATCCAGTGGTTGTATTTGGGAAATAGATGTATGAGTGCTGCCAGCATTGCTGCAGAGGTTGAAGGGGAGGGGGTCAGCCTGTCAGTGCTCAGACCATACGCCACACACTGGCAGCACTCATACGTCTATTTCCCAAAGACAACCTCTGAATATGACGCTGAGCATGTGCACTCAACTTCTTTGGTTGACCATGGCGAGGCCTGTTCTGAGTGGAACCTGTCCTGTTAAGCATCTGATGGGTCTTGGCCACTGTGCTGCAGCTCAGTTTCAGGGTCTTGGCAATCTTCTTATAGCCTAGGCCATCTTTATGTAGAGCAACAATTCTTTTTTTCATATCCCAGAGAGTTCTTTGCCATGAGGTGCCATGTTGAACTTCCAGTGGCCAGTATGAGAGCGTGAGAACGATAACACCACATTTAACACACCTGCTCCCCATTCACAACTGAGACCTTGTAATACTAATGAGTCACATGGCACCATGGAGCAAAAATGGCTAATTGGATCCAATATGGACATTTTCACTTAGGGGTGTACTCACTTTTGTTGCCAGTGGTTTAGACATTAGAGGCTGTGTGTTGAGTTATTTTGAGGGGACAGCAAATTTACACTGTTATACAAGCTGCACACTCACTACTTTACATTGCAAAGTGTCATTTCTTCAGTGTTGTCACTTGAAAAGATATAATAATTCTGCTCTACTCTTCTCCCTGCTCCTCTCTCTATCCTACTCTTATCCCTAGACTGGTCTCTTTCCCTTCCTTTCCTACTACTCACCACTGTTTCCCCCCCCCCCCCTATTGACCTGATCAATAGCCCACTAGGTCTCCCCATCCCACAATACCTGGACAAATCAACTGTCACACCCCTCCATTGATTATATGGAGGTCGCACAGAACCAATCAGTAATCTACGATTTAGGCTCAGAGGCTATCCTTGGTCTCTTGATTTATACAGCCCATAATGGACTTATCTACCTCCTCCGGCGCAGTTTGCTCCCATAGGGGCGCTGAAGTGGTAGCTGGTCCATCGACCTATTGACTCTTTCATCTTTACTTGGAAAAACCACCTGAGCCACATATTGTCCACGCAACCCCAATGCTAGCTTGACCCCCTCCATTCTCCACCGCGACAGTAAGACCTAGTGACGCACCATTTCTGATCGAAACTGGTTGACACCTTGATCACCTGACTTACAAACCTATGCGTTCATATATGTTTGAGTTTTTTACTTTTTATGCGAGATTTATCATTGTATTCTCATACTGTGAAACTCAATAAAAACCTTTGAAAAAGAAAAGATATAATAAAATACTTACACAAATGTGAAGGATGTACTCACTTTTGTGAGATACTGTATATATATATATATATATATATATATATATATATACAGTATATATATACACACACTAGGAAGGTATATATACTGTATATTCTTGCACTGCCTGCACTGACTGACTGTATACAGATTTCTCTATCTATCTATCTATCTATCTATCTATCTATCTATCTACAGTGGGGATCGAAAGTTTGGGCACCCCAGGTAAAAATTTGTATTAATGTGCATAAAGAAGCCAAGGAATGATAGAAAAATCTCCAAAAGGCATCAAATTACAGATTAGACATTCTTATAATATGTCAACAAAAGTTAGATTTTATTTCCATCATTTACACTTTCAAAATAACAGAAAACAAAAAAATGGCGTCTGCAAAAGTTTGGGCACCCTGCAGAGTTAATATCTTGTACTGCCCCCTTTGGCAAGTATCACAGCTTGTAAACGCTTTTTGTAGCCAGCCAACAGTCTTTCAATTCTTGTTTGAGGTATCTTTGCCCATTCTTCCTTACAAAAGTCTTCCAGTTCTTTGAGATTTCTGGGCTGTCTGTCACGCACTGCTCTTTTAAGGTCTATCCATAGATTTTTAATTATGTTGAAGTCAGGAGATTGTGAAGGCCAAGGCAAAACCTTCAGTTTACGCCTCTTGATGTAATCCCCCGTGGATTTCGAGGTGTGTTTAGGATCATTATCCATTTGTAGAAGCCATCCTCTCTTTAACTTCAGATTTTTCACAGATGGCATCAAGTTACCATCCAAATTTTGCTGAAATTTTATTGAATCCATTTTTCCTTCTACTCGTGAGATGTTCCCTGTGCCACTGGCTGCAATACAACCCCAAAGCATGATTGATCAACCCCCATGCTTAACAGTTGGACAGAGGTTCTTTTCATTAAATTCTGTGCCCCTTCTTCTCCAAATGTACCTTTGCTCATTCCGGCCAAAAAGTTAAATTTTAACCTCATCGGTCCACAGAACTTGTTTCCAAAATGCAGGCTTGTCTATATGTTCATTTGCTGATTTTTGTGGTGAGGAAGTAGAAGAGGTTTTCTTCTGATGACTCTTCCATGAAGACCATATTTGTACAAGTATCTCTTTATAGTGGAATAGTGGACCACAACTCCAGTGTCTGCCAGATCTTTCTGGAGGGATTGTGCAGTCAAACGTGGGTTTTGAATTGTTTTTCTCACAATCCTGCTAGCTGTTCTGTCTGATATTTTTTCTTGGTCTTCCAGATCTTGCTTTAACTTCCACTGTTCCTGATGACTGCCATTTCTTAATTACGTTCCGAACAGAGGATATTGACAACTGAAAACGCTTTGCTATCTTCTTATAGCCTTCTCCAGCTTTGTGAGCATCAACTATTTTCAGTTTCAGGTTTCTAGACAACTGCTTAGAAGATCCCATGGTGCTGATTGTTGGGGCAAGGTCAGATGAGTCTGGGCATTTAAAACCTTTGAGATTGACATCACCTGGTTTTCCCAGACGATGATTGAGAACAGTCCATGATACTGGCAGGTCTCAGCCTTGCAAAGGGGGTAGTGCATGCTATAAATTCTGCAGGGTGCCCAAACTTTTGAAGACGCCATTTTTTTTGTTTTCTGTAATTTTGAAAGTGTCAATGATGGAAATAAAATCTAACTTTTGTTGACATATTATAAGAATGTCTAATCTGTAATTTGATGCCTTTTGGAGATTTTTCCATCTTTACTTGGCTTCTTTATGCACATTAGTACAAATTTTTACCTGGGGTGCCCAAACTTTTGATCCCCACTGTAGCTAGTCTTTTATTATGGACCGTATATGATTCACCATCTGTATTACTTGGTCTTCAATAAAATGGTCATTATATATGAACAGCAGATAGCCAGTACTTTGATACAAATATTTAGAATTGGTCATGAACAAAATGTCCACCACAGGCTATGAGCGAATGCCATTTAATCGAATTGACTTTAAACTATAAATACACACGAGTTGTCACTGGGCACTTACCCCTTGAGAAAGTCACGTGATTAGTGATGAAACGCATCAGAGCGGAGTCTGTGACATCACCACGCACCACCAGGAAGGAGACTGGTACTTGATGGTGGTTTGCGGCTGAGGACATACGGACCTCTAAGTGTTTTTTATGGGGTTTTGTCACGTACCTGGTGGTTGAGTCTGGCTTATGCAGGGGCAACCTCTTTTGCAGCCCTGGTTCGAGAACCCCTGGTAGTGCAGACAGGGAGCTCAGGAGCACAGGGGGGCACAAGGGATGGACAAGTCTCTGGTGGTTGGTATAGGTCCACTGAAGCTCATGCAGGCTGAAGGATAGTGGTGCGGTCCGGGTTGGCAACTGGCAGGCAGTGAAGTACAGAGGGATCAGGCAAATGGGTAGTCGGGTACAGGCTGGGTCGGTAACGTGCAGGCGGCTGAAATACAAAGGAAACAAGCAGAAGAGTAGTCATAAACAATCCGAGGTCAGGGCAGGCAGATAACAACAAAGTCCAAAGGATATCCGGCTTGCACTTGCTTCCTGGTGCTGTCCGCTTAAATGGCCACTACTGGCACCATTGCCGGCACATACACGCGCGCACACGAGCACGGGCACGCGCACACGCTACGTGCACCCATGCATAGGCATGCCAGTGCCCAGGGATGATTCCTTACATTGCCCCCCCAAGGGGCAGCCTCCGGATGCCCAACCGGGCTTTCTTGGCCGGATTGTTTCTCCAAAAAGTCGTGATAAGTTCGGGAGCATGAAGGTTGCTTTCTGGCTCCCAAGAGTTTTCTTTGAGCCCATATCCCTTCCACTTTACAAGGAACTGGGTGACCCCTGCTCTTCTCCTACAGTCGAGCATGGTCTCCACCTCAAACTCTTCCTCTCCATCCACCAGCACTGGTTCAGGTGGGGCATTTTTCCGCCTTGGAAACAGATCCTTAGCAACCGGTTTGAGGAGGTGTACATGGAATACAGGATGGATCTTTACATACAGGATATTTAAAGTGACACACGGACTTTAAAGATGTTTGCAGAACAGATGTTCACTTATTCCCGGTAATATTTAAAGTGACACACAGACTTTAAAGATGTTTGCAGAACAGATGTTCACTTATTCCCGGTAATATTTAAAGTGACACACAGACTTTAAAGATGTTTGCAGAACAGATGTTCACTTATTCCTGGTAATATTTAAAGTGACACACAGACTTTAAAGATGTTTGCAGAACAGATGTTCACTTATTCCTGGTTTCATTTAAAGTGACACACACATTTTCCAGAAGTTTGCAAAACAGTGATATGGGTTCTCCTGGGTTATTTATACTTTTTTGACACAGTTTGAAGATGATTTTAGAACAGTTCTATGGCCTCTACCGTTAATTAATACTTTTCAGACCCAGTTTGAAGATGATCCCCATTCACCTCCATTTTTGCTTTTTTATGTTTTTATTTTTTTTTAAATATTTAAAGTTATTTCCCTGTCCCCATTTCTTTGTAGGGCACTTGTCCCACCCTTACCCCCATTTTCCTTCCTTTTACAGACCTCTAGGACCTTCCTGGACTTTTTTACAGCAATTTTAAGAATTTTCATTAAAATTACCAGAACCCCGGACCCGAACCCGGACTTTTTTTGAAAAGTCCGGGTTCGGGTCCGGGTCCCGGACACCCCAAAGTTCGGTACGGACCAGAACTTTACAGTCCGGGTTCGCTCAACTCTAGTCATAAACAATCCAAGGTCAGGGCAGGCAGATAACAGCAGTCCAAAGGATAGCCGGGGTCGCAGGAACAGGAAGTCTCACAGAACAAACGCTGGGGGTCACAGGTGCAGGAACGCTGTAGAATGGACTGCACTTGCTTCCTGGTGCCGTCCACTTAAATGGCCCCTATTGGCGCCATTGCTGGCGCATACGCACGCGTGCACACACACGCACAGGAGCGCACAAATTTGCATGGGCGCGCTCACACACTACGTGTGCCCGCACATAGGTATGCCAATGCCCGGGGATGATTCCTTACAGGTTTCTGCACCCCTGATGTAACAAACACATTGACCGAGTGCACCAGAGGTCGTGCACATTAAAATGTTTTAAACAGTAAGCACTATAGGAGTTCCTTCCATCCACATATGATTATTGGTATTATCGTTGTCTGAGGTGTGTGAGAGCCCAAGGAGCATCTGAGTAGCTGCCATACAGAAGGATTTGTACCCCTGAGGTGAAGGCGTGACTAGATCCAATGTGGGGTCTTATGGGGAGGTAAGAGCATATGTTGATTGGTGGAGGGCATGTGTCACTTTGAATATTATCCATCTATTTCAGCCTTTCTCAACCCTTTTCACACCGAGGAACCCTTGAAATTATTCTCCGGTCTCGGGGAACCCCTGCTAAAAATTAAAAAAATACAACTCATGATACATTAATGTGATGGTCAATGGGAAGAATGCTTCCTACACTTGTGGTCATTGGAAAGAATTACCCCCTAACAGATAGCTAAAAAGATCAATGGTATCATTGGGAATTTATCTGAGAGGTAGAAATTGACCATTGCTCAAGGAACCCCTTGCAACCTCTGGAGGAACCCTAGGGTTCCACAGAACCCTGGATGAGAAACCCTGATCTATTTACTGAAGAGTCTTCACTATTGCCACAGAATGGATTTGGCATGTTCACTTTGAATGGACTACTTTATCTGTGTTTTATTTGCACTATTATCACTAGGTGATAAAGCTTTTTGTGCTAAATTTCTATATTGTGTTCACTTCACTTTGTTTTTAGTATAGGTTTTGCATTTATATGTGGTTTCACCATTATTGCTGTGTACTTAAAAAGTATATTGCTATTCTGCAATTAGACACTGGGTGGCATTGTTAACATTTATACATCACTTTATATGATTCACTTTTTATATTAAAGGCAGCACTTCACTGTATATTTATATGCTATCATTGTTTTCAGTTTCCTTGTTGCACACCACCCTGTTTAACTATTATGAGCGTTGATAATGCTGTTAGATACCGAGGAGGATACTGCTGAACAACGTGTGAGCAGGTCAATGCTCTGAAGCCCCTTTCTCCGATCTAAGTGAATAACTTACACGGCTAAAGAAGACTATAGAAGTAATACAAATTTGAAGAAGAACACTTTGCCTACTGAGCAGGACAGTAAAGAGGTATGTTTACTATTGGGTAGATGTTAGTTTCAATCAGGAGATTCAGGTTGTGCTGCAAATTACCTGTGTAGAAACAGACTTATTTGGATTTTTCCTAGGTCTTTATAAAGATGGCTATCAGAATGGAGGCTCCGGTGTGCCTGATTGAGAATTGTGAAGATGGTATGCTTCAGGTCAATCCTGAGGCTGCAAATATCCTGTCCAGGATAGATCAGCCGGTGGTGGTGGTGGGAATTGTAGGAATGTACCGCACAGGAAAGTCCTACCTGATGAACAAGTTGGCTAAAGCCCATAGAGGTGAGCAGTTAACGGGAGTCAGGCGCAAAGATATTTTGTTATTAATACTTTACATACAGTATATATATATATTTATATATATATTAATCCACCTTATCGCTGCAGGTTTTGAACTGGGGTCCACCGTGCAATCGAAGACCAAAGGTATCTGGATGTGGTGTGTCCCCCATCCAACTAAGCAGAGCCATACGCTGGTTTTGTTGGATACAGAAGGTCTGGGTGATGTAGAGAAGGTGAGTCCTAACTAATGGCCTTCCATGACCCTTGACACCTAAGACATATCTCATCCAATAAAGAGGTCTTAAAACCCATCTACAGCTGGGTGTCATTCAGTCTGAAAGAATCTTGATGATAGGACTTATTTTACTCTCACTCTCTCTTCAGTGTACTCCCCAGGTCATATTTTGTAGAGGTAGAGGTGCCACACTACAATCCATACATTGCATTGTCACTTACACTTTAATGGTCCAGCCCATGTTGGCCACACCCCCACAAAAACCATAGGCATTTTCTTATTTAACTCTTTAAAGCATCTCTCCTAATTATTTTCAAATGCTGGCAATTATTTGGGCGCTTCTAGTGTTGCCATGGTGATGGGTTGTCCCTGGGGAGGCTATGATCAGTTGACAGGTGTGTGCCATTTGGATTTTTTCTGAAAGCATGTAGGCGAAAAGCAAGAAAAAGTGCATACCCTCTGACAGCAAGACCTGAAAAAAGTAAATGTTCCTCAGTCTAGGGTTGTGTGCTGTGTTGGCTGGCATGGCAGATTGGTCAGTCCCCCAAACTTCCTTCTCCTACAGAGAAAGAGAGTGGATAAATTGGTGCGGTATGAAAGTTTGTTGCACGGGGTGACTACTGTAACTGTACAGTGGCAAGGCTGACCCCAGTCCTGACAGAGTTCTGCATCCTGCTACCTCAACATGTGAGAAGTGATCTAAAAATGAGTGTGAATGAGGACCTAGTTGATGGAGAGTGGGATGAGTTTGAAGCATTATGGGTAGATCTGCATATGGGTGTGCACACTACAAAATTACAATTGGAGTTTGTTATAGACCTCCCAGTGTTAAAGAGGAGGTGGAGACTCAGCTCCTTACACAAATGGAAAGAGCTGCAAGGGCTGGGACAGTGATAATAATGGGGGATTTTAACTACCCGGAAATTAACTGGAGTAATGGCACTGCTGGGACAGTTAAAGGGCAAACATTTATAAACCTATTACAGGACAATTTTATGGTCCAGTTTATTGAGGCCCCAACTAGGAATGACTAGAGTTGAGCGAACACCTGGATGTTCGGGTTCGGTACCGAACCTTATCCGAACTTTACCCTGGACCCGAACCCCATTGAAGTTAATGGGGACCCGAACTTTTTGGCACAAAAATGACTGTAAAAAAGTACTGGAAAGTGCTAGAGGGCTGAAAAAGGAAGAAAAATGGGAGATGTTATTAGATCTGCAATCTGTCCCTCAAAGCAGTAGTAATCTCTACCTAGTCCAGTATCAGATCATTCTGTAATCAGATCATTCTGTAATGCAGGATGAGAGATCGTTCTGTAATCAGATCGTTCTGTAATGCATGATGAGAGATCCTTCTGTAATGCAAGATGAGATGTTATAGATCTACAATCTGTCCTTCAAAGCAGTAGTAGTAATCTCTGCCTAGTTATTATCACTGCAATCTGTCCCTCACAGCAGTAGTAGTAATCTCTACCTAGTTATTAGATCTGCAATCTGTCCCTCACAATCTGTCCCTCACAGCGCTGGCAGCATCCTCTCCCTACACTAACCTGAGAGCATGTGACATTCAGCACTGTGACTCCAGCCTCATATAGAGGCTGGGTCACATGATGCACTGGCCAATCACAGCCATGCCATTAGTAGGCATGGCTGTGATGGCTTCTAGGGAAAACCAGTGAAACGCTTGTTGATTGGCTGCCCTGCAGCTATTCAACATGCATGATAAAATACCAGAACCGAGAACCCGAACCCGAACGTTTTTCTCAAACATTCGGGTTCGGTACATGGCCAGCCGAAAGTTTGGTACGGACCCGAACTTTACAGTTCGGCTTCGCTCAACTCTATTATTGATTGGCTGCCCTGTAGCTATTCAACGTGCGTGATAAAATACCAGAACCCGAACATTTTTCTCAAACGTTCGGGTTCGGTACACGGACACCCGAAAGTTTGGTACGGACCCGAACTTTACAGTTCGTGTTCGTTCAACTCTAGGAATGACGCTTTGCTGGACCTGGTAATCTCAAACCATGCAGAGCCTATTACCAATTTTCATATAAAAGAACATCTGGGTAACAGTGATCATAACATGATTTCATTTAATGTAAGCTGCAAGCAACAAACACATACTGGAAAGATAAAAACACTTAGCTTTAAGAGAGCAAATTTTACAAAGATGAGGGCTCCTCTCCAGGTCTTAGACTGGGAGGGAATATTGGCATAGATGAACACAGAACAGAAATGGGAATTTTTCAAAAAGACTGTATGCAAACTCACTGCAAAGTATATTCCCATGAGCAATACGTTTAAAAGTCTAAAAATAAAACTTATGTGGCTCACGGCCAAAGTTAAAAAAGTTATAAATGATAAGAAAAGAGCATTTAAAAAATATAAAAATGAAGGAACACTATCATCTTATAAATGTTACAAAGAATATAACAGAATATGTAAAAAGCAAATCAAGGATGCAAAAAATTCAAAACGAATGACAGATTGCAAAAGATAGTAGGACGAACCCCAAAAAATTCTTCAAATATATTAATAGTAAAAAGGTCAGGTCTTAGCATATAGGCCCCTTACAAAATAATCTAGAGTTTGTGACTGGGGGACAAAGAGAAGGCAAACTTATTAAATACATTCTTCAGCTCTGTGTATACAAAGGAGCATGGGGGAGCTCATGTCCACAATGGGGGTGGTAGTGACACAGCCCAAAATGATCCACAATGGCTCAAAAGTGAAATGGTCCAGAAGTATTTAGACAGAATAAAGGTAGATAAAGCACCTGGACCAGATGGCATCTATCCAAAGATCCTAAAGCAATTGAGCTCTGTCATTTCAAAGCCATTGTATCTCATTTTTAGGGACTCCTTAATGACTGGAATAGTACCACTGGAATGGCGTAGGGCCAATGTGGTGCCCATATTTAAAAAGGGATCAAAGTCTTTACCAAGTAACTATAGACCTGTTGATTTAACTTCTATAGTTGGGAAGATACTGGAGAGTTTAATAAAAGACCACAGAGATGAGTTCTTGTTGGTACAAAAATGTTTTAAGCAACAGACAGCATGGATTCATGAAAGACAGAAGTTGTCAAACAAACCTGATTTCTTTTTATGAGGAGGTAAGTAAAACCTTGGACAGAGGGGTGGCTGTGGATGTGGTGTACTTGGATTTTGCAAAAGCGTTTGACACCGTTCCCCACATACGGCTAATGTGTGAGGTAAAGTCTACAGGCTTGGAAAGATCAGTTTGTGAATGGATAGAAAATAGGCTTGTGCAATTCGTTTCGTTCTGAATTTCGTTTTTACCGAATTTTGCAAAATTCTGCAATTCGGACGAATTCCGAATTTTCAATTTCCGAATTTTGCCGAATTTTCGCTTTTCCGAATCACGGTAATTCGGAAATTCGTGGTAATTCGGAAATTCAGAAATTCGCGGTAATTTGGCAATTTTGCTAATTCGGAAATTCGCGGCAATTCGGAAATTCCCTGTTCTGCAAACATCTGGAAACTGTTTAGAACACTTTACCTAAAACCGGGAGGAACCATATACCTGTTCTGCAAACATCTGGACACTGTTTAGAACACTTTACCTAAAACCGGGAGGAACCATATACCTGTTCTGCAAACATCTGGACATTGTTTAGAACACTTTACCTAAAACCGGGAGGAACCATATCCCTGTTCTGCAAACATCTGGAGACTGTTTAGAACACTTTACCTAAAACCGGGAGGAACCATATACCTGTTCTGCAAACATCTGGACACTGTTTAGAACACTTTACCTAAAACCGGGAGGAACCATATACCTGTTCTGCAAACATCTGGACATTGTTTAGAACACTTTACCTAAAACCGGGAGGAACCATATCCCTGTTCTGCAAACATCTGGAGACTGTTTAGAACACTTTACCTAAAACCGGGAGGAACCATATACCTGTTCTGCAAACATCTGGACACTGTTTAGAACACTTTACCTAAAACCGGGAGGAACCATATACCTGTTCTGCAAACATCTGGAAACTGTTTAGAACACTTTACCTAAAACCGGGAGGAACCATACACCTGTTCTGCAAACATCTGGAAACTGTGTGTGACACTATAGCAGAGAGAAGAAC
>BLSH010501828.1:71821-89421 GCA_018402905.1 Glandirana rugosa
ACGGGTGGGCACTGTAGTGGCAAGTTTGGGCACTGTAGTGGCACGAATGGGCACTGTAGTGGCACAGATGGGCACTGTAGTGGCATGGATGTGTCACGGATGAGAACTGATATGGTATGGATGAGCATAAATGAAGCACAAATGAGCCATGGATGGGGGATGGATGAGCCACGGATGGGGATGGATGAGCCACGGATGGGGATGATGAGCCACGGATGGGGATCATGAGCCACGGATGGGGATGATGAGCCACAGATGGGGATGATGAGCCACGGATGGGGATGACTGAGCACGGATGGGGATGACTGAGTACGGATGGGTGGGTGAGCACGGATGGATGGGTGAGCACGGATGGATGGGTGAGCACGGCTGGGTGGGTGAGCACGGATGGATGCTGGGTGGGTGAGCATGGATGGATGGATGGATGGGTGAGCACGGATGCATGGGTGAGCACGGATGGATGGGTGAGCACGGCTGGGTGGGTGAGCATGGATGGATGCTGGGTGAGTGAGCATGGATGGATGGATGGGTGAGCATGGATGGATGGGTGAGCATGGATGGATGGATGGGTGATCATGGATGGATGGCTAGGGGAGTACGGTTGGGTGGGTGAGCATGGATGGATGGATGGATGGGTGAGCATTGATGGATGGGTGAGCATGGCTGTGTGAGGATGGATGACTGATGAATGGGTGGCTGAGCATGGATGGGCTAAGAATGGGGGGTGTGGATGGATGGGGTGGATGGCTGGGTGGGTGGTTGATGGATGGTGGGGGTTGCTAACTGTCATTTAGCAGTGCTGTGGGCATTACACATTGCCCACAGCACTGCACCTGTCTTTCCTCCCCCCTCTCTCCTCTCACACTGCACAGATCGGTGCGGAGAGGAGAGAGAAAAGCCGGCGGAAGGGAAGCGCGATTCTGGAGGACGTCCATGGACGTCCACTCAGAATAACCCGACCGCGCTGTGGACGTCTTTTGTCTATAGCGTGGTCGGGAAGTGGTTAATTAGCTGGCAATCAAGCAGAATACAGGAACACTACCTTGGGGTCAGCTTGTAATTTAACACTATAGAAAGATCAAATTATTATTTACGCAAAATCTTACTATCTCAAGAAGACTAAATCAACTCAAATCAATGCTTATGGATAATGAGTAATCTTTGGTGCTGTCATTTTTTTTTACATTTTTTGAGGTGTGTGTTATTTGTCCCAGTATCAAACCTTTCCCCAATCCATATTACTCCATGTTACCTAGGAACCAATTTTGCCCTCCTATTGCAGCAGCCATTTAACCACATGCCAACCAGCTGCAGTTGTTTGACGGCGGCAGGTCAGCTCTATTGCGCAAATCGCCGCAGCTGTATGGCGGCACTTTAAGAGACTGTAGGGTGCACATGCCCGCTGCATGTCTCTGGAGCCGATGCATGTGGCTGGCGGGCACGATGTCCTGCAATACCAGTGATCGCGCCTCACAGAGCCAGAACGGGGATCTGTTGATGTAAACAAACAGATCCTCGTTCTGACAGTGAGGTGGAGAGAGATCTGCTGTTCCCAGTGATCGGGAGCAGCTTTCTCTCTCCACTCCCAGTCACTACACTCCCCCTACAGTTAGAAACACCTACCCAGGGAACACTTAACCCCTGGATTGCCCTCTAGTGTTAACTCCTTCACTGCCAATGACATTTATACAGTAATCAGTGGCTAGCTCTGATCGCTGTATAAATGTTATTGGTCCCAAAAAAAGCATCAAAAGTGTCAGATTCGTCTGCGGTAATGTCGCAGTCCCGATAAAAATCACAGATCACTGCCACTATTAGTAAAAAAAAAATAATAATAAAAATGCCATAAATCTATCCCATAGTTTGTAAACGTGATAACTTTTGCGCAACCCAATCAATATACGCCTATTGTAATTTTTTTACCAAAAATATGTAGAAGAATACATATCAGCCTAAACTGAGGGATACATTTGTCTTTTTATATATATATTTTTTGGATATATATTATAGCAAAAGGAAAAAAATGTTTTTTTTTTCAAAATTGTCTCTCTTTGTATATAGTGCAAAAAATAAAAACCGCAAAGGTGATCAAATACAAAAGAAAGCTCTATTTGTGGGAAAAAAAGGACGTACATTTTTTTAGGGTACAGCACTGCACGACCGCGCAATTGTCAGTTAAAGCGACGCAGTTCCATATCGCAAAAAGTGCTCTGGTCAGGAAGGGGTTGAATCCTTCTGGGGCTGAAGTGGTTAACAGGGGATGAAATGCAGGGGCATACTATTCATATAAAAACCCATCATGCAGGTGGAGAGTGTCATTTAAAGCGGAGTTCCACCCACATATTTTTTTTTTTTTGCTGGAATCCACCTAGTTAGTATTCATTACACAAATAAAGTAATTGATAGCTTTAAATCCGGGTAGTCTTCCTATTTATTTTGTACTTACATTGCTGATTTTTTTTCTTTACTGGGAGTTCCCATCTTAGCTGTGGGCATGTGAAGCCCACTCGCACCCTCTATGAGTCTCTTCCTGGATAAGGTGCATGCTGGGTAACTAGCATGCACCTCTCAATCTCGAGTGTATGTCTCATTGCCATAACAATGGGCAGCGACGGAGGAAGGTCCAGCCCCGTTGTTATGGCAACATAGATAACATGTCTCTCCCCCACAAAATTGCATCATTTCCTGTCTGGAAAGGTGATTTTAGAGCTCAGGGATGCCCATTGACTCATGGCAAATGATGACTCAAATCTCCCATGAGCCCATGCGAGGCAGGAAGTGATGCGGAGTGCCACGGATCAGGAGGTGGAAGATTACAATTACCACATAGCAACAGGGAACTTAGGGTGAGTAAATTTTTTTTTCCAAAGGTGATTCATCATGCATAGAGGAATTGAAATATATAAAGATCTATTTGTGGGTAGAACTCTGCTTTAATGTGGTCTGTGGCGAGGGAGAGGTTGAGAAAAGGTTGTAGGTGTTTGTCAAGCAGGCAGATGGCAAAATACAAGCACTTTCACTTTTTTTGTAGAAAGAGAAAAATGCCACTATATTCAAACTGTTAGGCAGACAGAGGCAATGGTTGGTTTTAAGGACAGTGCATTGACTCCCTTTGTTTGACTGCTTTCTTATTGTTTGAGAAAGCATTTTCCAAAATACCATTATTCCCCCAACAAGAGCTATAACAGGCTATTTCATTACCCAGGTTAACTATTTCTACAGTTAGATTTTTAAAGTCAGTCCAATACAATACCACCGCCTCCATAAGGCGCAGATCACATAAAAAGTGCTTCAGTGCATTCCACCACCAATATAATGATGGCCGCTCACCCCCCAATGGACCCTCGATAAAGGGTCAAACTCGCTCTTAGCCCCTTACAGGGGGAAAAGAGTGTACTTCAATCAGGGACCGGATGTGGCTTCAATCACTTTCACTGAATGGCTCCGGACATCAGGTATTACATGTGATGTAAGAACAAACACATTGTGCCTGTGCTCAGATCCCAATAGTTTCTACATGTAATGAACTACCAGGTGCTAAAGAGCGAGCTTGACCCTTTATCGAGGGTCCATTGGAGGAGGTGAGCGGCCATCCTTATATTGGTGGTGGAATGCACTGAAGCACTTTTTATGTTATCTGCACCTTATGGACACTGGCAGTGTTTTATTGGACTATTTTTATGGACTGAAATATGATTTTACCATTTTATAATTATTTATAGCGCTTCACTTTTCTTTATTATATTACTTGTTCAGCTGCTACAACCATTGTGTTACTGCTTAGTTTGCGCTGATTGACTCTCCTGTTTTGAAAGATTTTTAAAGTTGTTCAACACTGTAAACTTTTAGTACTTTTTCTGAAATACGTTACTGCTTAAACCCCAGGAGCTGACAATCAATTTACAAACAAAATGTACTAAAATGTTGCACTATTTGGAGAAAAATAGTTCTATGTTTTGACAGAATATATTGCTGTTTTAGCCTTAGAAATACATTCAGTACACAAAAAAAATTAAAGATATAATAAAACCCCTACATACTGTAAGCTCACTGAAATGACTAGCCTCAGGTCATACACAGTTATGAATAAAACCCTTCTACATGAGTTGTTTGTGTTTATCTGCAGCCTTGCCTTCTCCACAGCTTTCCAACGTACAGGCCTCACATGCACATCTGAGTCAATCACCTGCTGTGTGCAGAGGGGGTGTCTCCAAGGTTTGCCTGGTATGTGGAAAAAACAGGGACCCATGCAGATACCAGAGTAAGGAGGGAAGTGCTATGGACTGAGGCAAGCACACACTATATGAGGATATGCTTTGTTCATTTTTCATGTAAAACAGCAATACTCACATTTGAGCTACATTTAAGCTGTCCCCTGCAGTCCCTTGAGATTCCCTTAGTCTTCTGACTTGAGTAACATCCCAATATCATACAGCTACACTGCTGGCAAAGCCCTCAAGGTCGGGGGGGGGGGGGGTGGTTGGGTAGTCCAGAGCTGGAACTGAGCTTTAAATACTTTGCTTCCATAGCAATGTAGTAACAAATGGAAGATTTCTGCAACAGCAAATACAGAAATAGTATTTGTTGCATTATAGAGCCACTTACTATAACACAAAATTAATGGAGTAACATAACAAGCAAGCAAAAGATGTTGCCTTTGAGGATCACTATGCTTAAATGATATAAAGAGTAGCACTACCCCCAGAGGAGCCGCTTAATTATAATTGGTTCCGTACTCTGCCTCTTAACCCCAAGAACAGTCTCAGCCCTTCTGGCACACCTGGCAATAGTGTAAGTGCAAGGACCAATGAAAAACACATGTTATGATAAAACACAGAAATGTCTTTACTGTAAGGTTTTCTATGAAAAGCAACAGACAGTAACAGTACATTTATGAATAAATTAGCTGAAGAGCAATAACCGAGATCAAGAGAAATATAACTCAATATATTATATAGGCTGCTCTCAGGGGGTTCCACAACTGCAAATAACCCCAAGAGCAGAAGAAACACTTCAATAATTTCAATGATAATATGGCAACTTTATACCAAGTTAGTTACCACCACTTAAATTGGCTCTATGAGTCCAGGCAGGAGGAGAGCAGAAGAATGACCTTCTCTGATGTCAGACCTCTCTCTTCTGTCCCCTGACACCACAGGCCCAACTATAAACCCTGTACCCAACTCAACATTCAGTGGCTTGACTCCCAAGTCAAACTACTCAGCACCTACACTACATACACAGAGCCAGTAACTTCAGTCCCTTGCAAGAAGGATGAGTCCTAGTATCTTTGGCTAGCCAGTTGGTACATTTAGGACTCTTGCTTGGCAAAGTGTAAGCAGCTAAGTGTGTAGCTGACAGTATCCAAATAGCAGGGCAGACAGTGTGACCGCTTAGGCAAAATTGTGATGAACCAAGGACCTATAAAGATAATTATGTCCAATAAATGAAACCCACTCTGGAAAAAACATTAATGGACCTAGGGCGAGTGGCAAAAAAACATCACGTATCAAAAACTAAATGGACGGCACATAAGGCTGTTCAAAAAAGTACCACTATATTGCCTCCAGGGTATATGGACAAAGACACAAAGGCAAAAAGATTTGTATATCAAAATGTAGCAACATATTTATTAGTTATAAAATTGCCATTGGCATGTGACTGCAATTTCAGTCACATACCTATCTATATTTGTTATTTCAGTCATATGCCAGGGTGGCGTTTTCATGTGGTTTTGGAGGAAACATGTCTTTTTTGTCATTTGTATGTTTTTATTTTTATAATTAATAAATATTTTGCTACATTTTGATTTAAAAATCTTTTTGTCTTTGTGTCTTTGTCCATATACCCCAGAGGCTATATAGTAGTACTTTTTGTACAGCCTTACGTGCCGTCCATTTAGTTTTTGATTATGTGACCGCTTAACAGGGTGTCAATGAGACCCAGTTTCTGGTAAGTGTGGGCAAAGTGAAGTAACTGTATCTCTATGCAGTGCCTTTGTTTCCTGCAAATGGGCAAGTGCTCTCTCAATCCTGCCGCCAAGGCCCAAACAAACGTCCTGGAACAGGCAGACTCTTATGGTAACCCGACTGGTCACCTCATACTAGAACGCTTCACACTATCACTGCATGTGAGCCTGGCTATGCACCTGGGATCCCCCTCTCAGTCTGGATGTCCCCAACTGGCCATGGATGGCTGAAAAGAAGCAGTGGACTAACCCGGGAGGCAACACCTCTACCCTGGGTCCAGTCTCTTTGCTTGCCTTTTGGTGTCTAACTTCTCCTCCACAGACAAGATGGCGTCCTTGATTCTTTCCTTGCCAGAGAATTTGTCCCCGTGCCACCAGAAAGGGAGAGGAGGATTTCCAAGACTCCCCTTGCATGGGTTGAGGGGGAGCACTTCACTCTTGTCAAAGTTTATTTTCATGCCTGTGCAATCCCTGAAAGTTTGGAGAATGTGATTTAAGAAAGCAAAATCTTTCAGGGGGTGCAAGGAACAAGACAATATCGTCGGCGAATAGAGCTGAGTGGCAGAGCTTGCCCCTTATTGGAATCCCACTGATTCCCTGTGGGGAGTTGAGTATGCGTGAGAGAGGTTCTATCGCTAGATTGAAAAGAAGTGGCGAAAGGGGGCATCCCTGGTGAGTCCCTTTGGCCAAGGGGAACTCCATGGATGCGAAGCTCGTGGTGACCAGTCGGGCCGTTGGTTTGGCATACATCTCTCGTGTAAAATTGAGAAAGGGACCTGTGAAGCCAAAGGAAGGTAACACCTGGAAAAGCCATTCAAAACTAATGTTGTCTAAAGCCTTTTCGGCGTCTAGTGCTATTATGGCTGTGTCTTTGTCGGGGTGGCTCTTGGCTTGTTCTAGAATGAGGAGTACTTTCCTGATGTTCAGGGCGGCTGATCTACCTTGGACGAAACCCGATTGTGCAGGGTGAATGATGGATGGGAGTAAGTTGGCCAGATGCGACGCAACGATTTTCTATAGGATTTTTGCGTCCACGTTTATGAGTGAAATCGGTCTGTATGAGCCCGGGGATAGAGGATCTTTATTGTTTTTTAGGAGGAGTTTGATGTATGCATGGTGTCCTGTGGGAAGGTAGGTTCCCCCATCCCATATGGATGTGAAGACATGATGTAGAGTCTCCGGTATAAAGTCTGAGGTCAGTTTGTAGAATTCCGAAGGTAATCCATCGGGGCCCGGGGATTTGCTGCTTGCCATTGATTTGATGGTAGTTAGGATTTCCGGAAGGGTGATAGGGGCGTGTAGGCTCTCGAGTTGGGTTGTGGTGATTTTAGGAAGGTTAGCGGTCAGTAGTATGTACGCCGCTTTGTTAGTGTCAATATGGTCTTTCGCATATAGGTCCTTGTAGTAGGTAGTTAGAATTCTTTCTATGTGCAAAGCGTCGGAGACAACGTTGCCTACTGGATCCCTCAGAGAGGAGATGTGTGTGGGGGTGAAGCCGCCTGAGACCATCCGAGCCAGCAGATTTCCGGCTTTGTTGCCATGTTTGTGGAAGAGTAGTTTGGTGTGAAACTGGTGAGTTGCCTCTTGGTTGGCTGACCATTGATCAAACGCTTGCTTGGCATGTTGCCAAGTACGGATGTTCTCAGGAGTGCGTGCGTGATTTAATTGTCTATGGGCTTCTTTGAGGACGTTGCTAGCTCTCTGCATATTAACTAGAATTTGTTTTTTAAACTTATTGGTGAAGGAAATGATATGTCCCCTGAGGAAGGCTTTACCTGCCTCCCAATAGAGGTTGGGTAATTGGAAATACTCTGTTATTTATCTGGTATTCTGACCAAGCCTGCTGAAGGGAGTTTTTTAGTTCTTCATTCTGAGACAGATAAGAGGGGAACCTCCAAGGCGCTCCTGGTGCCTTGTAGGTAAGATTGGAGATTCTGACTGTCACTGGAGCATGGTCTGAGATTGCAATGTCTTCTATTGTCGCAGATGCTATTCTGGGGAGAAGGGCAGAAGAAGCAAAGAAATAGTCAATACGGGAAAATGTTTTATGGGGGTGGGAGTAAAAGGTGTACTCCCTATCAATTGAATGGAGCATTCTCCAGACGTCCGTCAGGTTAAGTGTGTCTACCGCCTCAGCTAGCATCGTCAGGTGGGGGTGTGGCTTGGTGGTGGGTGGGTGGTGTTGTGCCGTACGGTCGTCCGAGGAGTGCATAATAGACTTGAAGTCACCCCCCAGGAGATGGAGGGGTTCTGGAATTTGTAGGGCCCAGGTGGTTAAGTTTTGATAGTAAGCTTGTGATGGGGAATTGTCTGCGTATACGTTGGAGATGGCGAGATCCCTCCCAGCTATGGTTAAGCCAAGAGTTACTCTACGGCCTGCTGTGTCTGTGACCATGTTGCGTATGGAGTAAGGGAGTTTCTTGTTGAGAAGGATAGCCACCCCGGCCTTTTTCCCTTGTGCCGGAGAGCCTACCACTTCGCCTACCCACATCTTGCGGAAGGTCCTCTCCCCCCAGGTGTGTCTCTTGTAGCAAAGCCACATCTGCCTTGAGTTTCTTCAAGTGCCTGAGGATTTGCATGCGTTTTTGGGGCGACCTCAGTCCCTTGACGTTCCAGGATATTATAGTTAGGTTACTTCCAAGCTTGGGTGGATTGGGGGAATAAAATCGAGAGAAGGCCCAAGACGGGACTTCCGTAGGCAGTTTCCTCCCAAGCTGGGGAGTGGACACAGTACAAAACATAAATTTTGAATGTACATAGGATGTAACATTGACTACATCGATTAAGACATTGACTACATCGGACGAGCGAACCATTGAAAATAGGTCTTAGGGACCTCTCTTTTTTCTGCAGAAGGGGGGATGCGTGAGCTAGCTTTCGGTGTCCGCCCCTGTCAATAGTTTAAAGATAGAAATTGCAGGCCTCGTCCCGGTGGATTGGGAACAGATACAGGGGGGGTGGGGGGGAGGGCACAGGAGGGGTGGGGGGGAGGGGGGATGGATGGGAGGGGGGTATGAGGGCTGGGGGGGTAGTGGTTAGGGGGTGGGAAAGGGAGGGAAGAGGATAGGGTGGGGAGGTAGGAGGTGTAGGATGGTTGACCGTTTTTCAATGGGCTCGCATTAGAGAATAGGGAAACCTTGAAAAATGATTTGCGGTACCTTGTGTGCTCGCAGATTAAAGAGCCAGGCGATTAAATTGCTTTATTGCTAATTGAAAACTGATATAATCAACACGATATCTGTCATACAATTGAAATACATAGTGTGGGTCCTTTTTCAGAGTACTCAGGAACTACAGATTGCCCACCTGCAATGTTGCACAGCAGGATCCCAACAGGGGTGTAGCGGAGCAGGTGGGTAATCAAGGCAAATTATACATATACCATGACTAATCAACTGACTGGTCTCATACACCCTATGAACTGGATGCTCTGAGATTGTGACCTAACACATAACATATGATATAATCTCAGATGTCACCAACACACATGTTCGTTTTATCTTTCAACATGTAATGCTAAATCTTTCAATAAAAAAACTATTGAAATAAAGAGCCAGGCGAGGTGGACTCTGTCCCCGGGCCAGGGGGTCATGGGAAGAGAGTCCAGTCGCCTGGCATTGACCTCCGGGGGGGCAACAAACATCAATTCAGGAAAAAGAGGAACAATTAACATGTAGTAACTATAAACAGTACACCATAGCTTCATAGCCTACCACAAACTGTAGTTCAGCTGGAAATCTTGCATAGGTTAGGGTCCCCCAGAGGGAGACCTTGGTAAGGCACTCACAGTTTGTTGATCATTCCACCATGGGTTGGGTAGTGTGGGGGGTGTTCATATGGGCGAAGGCAGGTTGTTAGGAGGGTGCCGATACACGGGGTAGTTAGGTTTGGTCCAGTGTTGCAGGCCTGGTGGTTCCCCCAGTCAGAGGGAACCAGAGCCAGAGTTGGTGGAGGCTCCGACGGGCCGAAGCGGACTCTTTTGTAAGGGGGCTTCATTGGGCTTCCAGGTTTGTTGGTCAAGAGGGACGACTTCCTAGGTGAGATCTGAGTGGTGGCCTCCGATTGAGGGGTTTGATCCATGTCTGGCTGCAGTGAGCTGTTGATGTATGTCTCAGCATCCAGTGGGGAGGTAAATGAAAGCTTCTCTCCTTGTGGAGTCTGGAAGTATAGTATGGCTGGATAGGCCAGGCTGAATCTGACTCCTAGATCACGGAGAGTGGAGCAGATAGGGGAGAATGCCTTTCTCTTCTGCATGATTTCTATGGAGTAGTCTGCAAAGATCAGGAGGTTGTGGCCTTTAAATGTTAGCGAGCGAGATTTTCTGAAGCTTTGCAATATGGCCAGCTTGTCTGCGTGGTTCAGGTACCTAACAATAACTGCTCTGGGTTTGGAACGTGTGTCTGAGCGCTGTCCTATTCTGTGCGCTCTTTCCACCGTGCATGGAGTGCGAAGTCCCAATAATTCAGGTATAGCCACTGCACATAATTTAATGAGGGTATGAGGGGAATATGACTCTAGAAGGCCTATGATACGAAGGTTGTTCCTCCTGGCCCTATTTTCTAGGCCAATAACCTTGTCTTGAAGCTCTTTCTGCGCTGTGGTGAGTTTAGCGACTGATGCGATTAGTGCAGTCGTATCATCTTCGACATTGGACATTCTGTCCTCGGTTTGTTCCAGCCTGGCTGCCTGCATCTGTATCTCCCTGTGGAGGTGTTCTAGCCCCTTCTGTACCGCGGTTTCAACGGCTTCAGAGAGGATAGGTCTCATGAGCACTGCGACTGCTTGTGCTATGTCCGCTGGGGACGAGGGTTCTGCTGGTGGGGTGCCTGATTGTTGCTAGAGCGGCAGGGCAGCAAGGCTTTCGGTGTGCTGGAGTGGGGCAGGTGCCGCCAGCTTGGCTGCATAGGTCATTACCTGTGCCTGTGACTGAGGCTGTGGCTGTGTAGCGGCACCCATATTGGCTGCAGCGTGTGTCCTCTCTCCCCCTGGGGAAGGCTGAGCTGCGAGCGGTCGGTGTCTGGATCGCTCCACAAAGCGATGCATGCAGGTCCCTGGAGCTGAGGGGAGGTCGCGCAGGGGTGTTCCACCGGGAATCAACGCTTTTAAAGGCCGATTTTCAGACAGGGGAGCGGAGCTGATGTCTCCTAGCTCCTCTCCATGCGGCGCCGGAAGTCTAAGAATGATGTTTTTTAAGGGGATTGGAAACATTTGGTGCCACAGATAGTCTCAGTGGAGGGGCCCCCTTGAATAAAATGGTAGGATGATCTGGGAGAAGTGGCCCCAAAACACGGTCGTTCCTCAATATGTCCCAATGCTTACGAATAATGCTCGTAACAGCATGATTCTGTATAGAATAGGACGTAAGCATGGAGCAGCTATATCTGGGGTCAACCTCTGTGTCAAAAATTCTTCCCTATCTTTGGAGTTAATTTCACCAAGTGCTTCATTTAAATCTGCTAATTCATATCCTTTCTCAAGGAAACAAAGTTTAAGATGCTCAGTTTACTTCAAAAATACATCTTGGTTGGTTCCCCTCCTATGCCCAGAACAAGAAAGAGCAAGGCTAAGGACTGTTCAGCTATTCATAGGAAGCTTTGTATTCTATCAATGAATATAATGTTTCCTGTGATTGGCTGGGTCAGAGAGATAGGCAGATGACGTCTCCTCAAAATCATTACATTGAAGCACATTTGTTGTTTGTACCCATAGTGGGGCCTAGAAACAATAGTGTGCAGTTTAATCCTACCTAAAACACACTGACCCTGACTTTTGACCATGATCTTTTACCCTGAGCTTGACCCTAACCCTGACACTGATCAAACGGTGATCTAGCTATTTTATTTTATTCTATGTTTTTTTTTTTGGGTGAGACCGGAGCTGTCACTGACAGCTCAGTCTCCATGCTGGAAGTGTGCTGTATACATATGCTGCCCCACAGAGAAAGGCCCACCTCCATATGTGTGTACTTTTGATGGTAAAGGGTTAAAGAAAATGTTAGGCCTTGTTTGGCGAAGGTTCATGTATTAGTGCCAGATTAGTGCCACCCATTATGCCACCCAGAAATATGATAGAGGTAGTCAATGTTCAAGATGGTGAGGTTTGTAGCAGCAGCAGTAGTAGCCTAACACAGCAGCTGTTCTTTGAATTTTCAAAACATCCCCAAAAAGACTATAAACCCAATAAGCCATCTCAGATTGCTGAGTACATGACTCTTCAGAATTGCTGGGTAATCTTACAGAGTCATCTGCTCTGGGCTTCTTTTTTGTGCACCTACATTACTGCAGATATGTGGATCAAATGTGTTTACATAGGCAGAGCTCCATTCTGTGTCTCTGCCCGATGATCGGCAGGTACCAGAGGATATCCAGTCCCCCGCACTCACAGATCGGCTTCTGCTGTGAGTAATATATACGTGATTTTGCGCAGCGGGGGCAACCTGTAGCAGTAAATCTGTAATAGGGCAGCCCTTAACTGGCTAATGAAGGTTTTCTTTATGGTCGACTCAGACAAGGTTTTAGATTTCTGTCTATAGTCTGTTTTATTTTGTTTGTGAGATTCCCCGTTCTGAAACATTAATGGATTAATATGTTGTGGGTGCGAGGATGGTTTCTATTTATTTAGAGAATATTTACAGCTTTGCTGTATGTGATTCAGAATTCACTGCAATGTAATGCCTCCTAAAGCCTCATTTAGCCTCTATGCCTGAGGATCTATTTTTTTTGTGCATGTGAAAGGCACAGGTGCACCCACCAGTCCCACTGCCGGCAGCCTGTAAAAGGTTTGTCTATGAAAGGCTGAAAGCTGCTGCAGCTAGACAGTGTACTAAGTGGTACTGACATTTCTGCCTTATGCAATCAGGAACAAATTACTAGAATGCAAGACGTCTGACGCGGGCATTCATCCTGGGTGGATAAGGCACTAAAAAGAGTACAACTTGGTTCAACACTAAGCCCTGTACAGTTGCAGCATATTTTTTTTTACAAACTGTTTTTTATTGAGATAAAAAGTTTACAGTGCAAAACGGTAAGACAGTTTGATAAGTCAATACCACAAAAGAACAGTAAGGTGATACAAGGATAGTACCTAAGACAAATATTTGCTATCAAGACTGTTCACAAAATAATGCTACTAGTATGTTAGAACCCTCATGGGTCTTGAGAATGCAAATAATACTAAAGGACAGTGATACTGTTCGCTACTGCCTCCCCCTTCCATCCGGCCCAACAGTAGAAGGCGCGTGGTCGGGGGGCGGTCCCCCTCCTGGTTCTGAAACCGTAGAGCCTTACAATAATGCATGCTTTAAGATAATGCAATACCTGTCTCTATAATATGTCATTGACTCCTTAGACATACTTTTTGTATATGTGTACAACTCTTCAGAGTTTTGTACTTCTGTATTTCTGTACCGTTGCATTACTTGTACTGTCCAACTTCGAATAAAATTTCTATTATTAAAAAAAAAAGAATGTTCACAAAATATTCATGTTCAATATCTTACATAACTAGAACAACCAACTTTTTCAGGAACTTAGTATTGGCTCACAGCCAAAGTTAAAAAAAAATGTAAAATGATAAAAGAGCATTTAAAAAATATAAAAATGAGGGAACACTATCATCTTTTAAATGCTACAAAGAATATAACAGAATATGTAAAAAGGAAATCAAGGAAGCAAAAATTCAAAAGGAACGACAGAATGCAAAAGATAGTAGGACAAACCCCCAAAAATTCTTCAACTATATTAATAGTAAAAAGGTCAGGTCTGAGCTTGTAGGCCCTTTACAAAATAATCTAGCGTGTGTGACTGGGGACAAAGAGAAGGCAAACTTATTAAATACATTCTTTAGCTCTGTGTATACAAAGGAGCATGGGGGAGCTCATGTCCATGATGGGGGTGGTAGTGACAAAGCCCCAAATGATCCACAATGGCTCAAAAGTGAAATGGTCCAGAAGTTTAGATAGAATAAAGGTAGATAAAACACTTGGACCAGATGGCATCCATCCACGGATCCTAAAGGAATTGAGCTCTGTCATTTCAAAGCCATTGTATCTAATTTTTAGGGACTCCTTAATGGCTGGAATAGTACCACGGTGCCCATATTTAAAAAGGGATCAAAGTCTTTACCAAGTAACTGTAGACCTGTTAGTTTAACTTCTATAGCTGGGAAGATACTGGAGAGTTTAATAAAAGACCACATAGAAGAGTTCTTGTTGGAAAAAAAGTTTTAAGCAACAGACAGCATGGGTTCATGAAAGACAGAAGTTGTCAAACAAACCTGATTTCTTCTTATGAGGAGGTAAGTAAAACCTTGGACAGAGGGGTGGCTGTGGACGTGGTATACTTGGATTTAGTAAAAGCATTTGACACCATTCCCCACACATGGCTAATGTGTAAGGTAAAGTCTACAGGCTTGGAAAGATCAGTAAATGGAAAGAAAACTGGCTAAAATACCAAATTCAGAGAGTAGTGGTTAATGATTCTTACTCTGAATGGTCTGAGGTTATCAGTGGTGTACCCCAAGGTTCATTGTTGGGACCCTTACTTTTCAATATATTTATAAATTATATAGGGTCTTGGATTAAAAGTACCATTTCAGTGTTTGCAGATGGCACCAAGCTATGCAGTGGAATAATGTCCTTACAGAGTGTCTCCAACTTACAAGCAGACCTCAATGCACTAATTGGGCGACTATGTGACAAATGAGGTTTAATATTGATAAATGTAAAGTTATGCATTTGGAGGCTAAGAATATGCATGCATCGTACTGTATGTATCACCTTCAACAAGTTTTCAAGGATATCTGGAATTTTTTAAATAAAAGAAAATGCAGGTGTGCCAGAGCAAGATGCCTCCCCGCCATCATGTCCACCAAGGTGAACACCTCTCTCCAAGTAGGTTGTAGTTTATCGCAGTCCCAGAACACATGCACAAAGAAGCCAGGGGGTGCACAGCCACAAAAACAGGAGGGGGGAGACTTGTGGGGCAATCATATGCTGCCGCAAGGGGGTATAGTACCAGCGAGTGAAAAATGTTATTGCGGTCTCGTGTATCGTTAAGGATTTTGTGCAGCTACACATAGAGTATTCTGCCACTTTGTCTCCCACTCCTGTGTGTCAAACTCCAAGTTCAGCTCTTGTTCCCAGGCTAACATATATTTTAATTTGGCTTCATCTCCTACTACCGTTATAGACTTATAGAGCCCAGAAATCAAGCCCTTCTGCCTGGGGGTATTCCTACAAAGGAATTCATAGGAAATTTGAGAATCTGATGGGGTAAATCAGGCATCCTCAAACTATGGCCCTCCAGCTGTTGCGGAACTACACATCCCATGAGGCATTGTAAAACTCTGACATTCACAGACATGACTAGGAATGATGGGAATTGTAGTTCCTGAACAACTGGAGGGCCATAGTTTGAGGACCCCTGGGGTAAATGAATAATGTGTGAGAAAAACATGTACGATCTGAAGGTAATGATAAATTCTCATGGTGGAATATTTTTTTGAGTCTGCAAGTGGGAAAAAGAGATGAATTGCGATACAAACTTAAAACTGTTCAACGCGGTCAGGTTCTGGTCTATCCACCATTGAAATGATTTTGGGTCCTCCAAGGCTGTAGAGAGCCTGGGATCACCCAAAAAAGAGACCCCTGGGGGTATCTTAGCTGTTAGTGTGAGCCTAATTCTGTATTGATCCCACAATGTCAGGGAGTGTGCCACTATTTTTTTGTGATTCCACATGTCCAAGATAGGAAGTTTGGAGGATCATAATAGGCCAGGGAGGTAATATGGGGAGATAGACGTTTGTTCGAACCTAATACATGGGACATGTGACTCCGCAATATTCCACTGAGCCAGCTGTGAAAATCTACTGGCTACATAATATAGCTATAACAGAGGGACTCCCAGACCTCCTAGCTTAGTGGTACGGTATAAAACCGTTCTGGTGAATCTCGGGGTTTGCTTTGCCAAATAAGTGTATTAAATTCCTCTTAAAATTTAAGTAGATAAGATTTTGAAATCATAATGAGTAAAGCACAAAATAAATAAATAAAATAGTTTTGGGGAGAGTGGTCATCTTTATCGCTGTTGTTCTCCACATGAAGGAGACATGATAGGACGACCAGGTTTTAAGCAACTGTCTAAATTTAATTAATAAGGGGGGGAAATTGCTATCAAAAAGTAACTTCTAGTCTTTGGGAAGTACTATTCCAAGATAATATAAAGATGAAAGGTAAAGAGAAACAACATCTTAATATTTTCCAACTCAGCAGGGGAAAAATTGACCGGGAGAGGCCTGATTATTTGGCAAATTGTTTTGAGATCTGAAGATCTGAAGAAGATTTGGCAATGAGACCGCTGGGTTTGTAAGAAATAATAAAATGTCATCCGCATACTTACATACATAGTTTAAAACTCAAGAGGTCTTTACTGTAACCAGAGATATTCGGGTGGCGGAGGATAGCTGTGACCAGGGGCTCAATGGCTAGGGCAAATATAAGTGGAGACAGAGGACACCCCTGCCGGGTGCCCCTGCCGAGTTGGAAGATGTCAGAATTAAGCCATGGGATTCTAATACATGTCCTGGGGCTATGGTATAGGGCCTGAAACGCTCTGAGGAACTCATCCTGAAAACCATAACGTTGTAGGAGGAGAGACATATAATCCCATGACACACTGTCAAATGCCTTATGGACATCTAGACTAAGCATTAACAATATTTTAGAGAATAAATTTGCATCCTGGATAATATTTGCAGCGAGGCGACTATTGTCCGTAATAAGGAGGTTGGGAAGGAATCCAGACTGATACGTCGATATCAGAGACGGGATTATCTCCGCAAGTCTATCAGCAAGGATTCTACTGAAAATTTTTAAATCATCATTTATAACCAAAATAGATCTATAATTTTGGGGCAGAGCATGGTCCTCCTTGGGCTTCGGGATCAATGACATGTTAGCTAAAAGCATTTCTTAGGGAAACCTATGACCTCTTATAATATAGAGAATTGAATCCATCTGGACCCAGGGCTGAGCCCCTTTTAAAAAAAAAATATTGTTTATTGAAGGTTTTAACTTTTTATTACAAAACAAAGCCTATTGGGCATACCCAGGCTTAGAGAACACAACACAAGAAAAAAAAAAAAAAAAAAAGCTTAAATCACTGGAAGTGCTCACGACTACCCCACACACCTATACTTGACATATAATACAATCAGGCAAGATGCTCTCAGGGGCCTCAGGCGAACCAAACCACCCAGTCTCCCAAGGATTAAGGAGGAAACAAGGTCTAAGGAATAGATATCTCTAGACCACTTCATAGGTTAAGCATATTTACATAAGATTACTGAGATGCATTAGACGATTCCGACTCCAGCCATATATGCCAGACCTTCTCAAATTTGGGTGCACACCCCCTAGCGGCATACGTTGCTTTATATAGAGGAACCATGGAGTTAATTAAAGATTTCCAAGAGTTAAGCGATGGGGGCAAAGCCTGCTTCCAACGCATGAGTATAGCGTTCCTGGCATAGAAGAGGAGCAAACCCATTAGAGTCCTGGTTGCTCGGCGGTGAGCCAATTCACCCACCAAACCCAGCAAGCAGGTCTCAATTTTTAGGGGAGCATGGATTGTAG
>BLSH010501828.1:91035-103703 GCA_018402905.1 Glandirana rugosa
ACAGGTCCTCCACCTCGACCGTCAACGTAGGGAGGCGGGGAGCTCCTGGGGACCAGGTCTACCCGAGGGTCCACTAACCATGTCTGTTATACGCCGATCCAATCGGGGATCTGACGTTTTCGCTATATGAGTGACGAAACTGAGTCCTAGGGACGGGGGAAGGTACATATGACGTGTATAGTAAGACGAGGGATTCGGGCCATTCCTGGGATCCGAAACACGGAGGATAGCAGGGTAAAGAGACTAATTGACACTAAATTTTTAAAATCGATTCCAAAACCGGAGGGGGAGGAAGGAGGAAGCTGTAAGTGAGTAAAAACTCGTCTTAGGTTAATATCAGTGGATTTGCCAGGCATAAAGCCCATTTGATCTATGTTTATAAGGCCAGGCAGCACACTCACCAGTCTGTTAGCCAAAACCTTAGCTAAAATTTTTAAATCACAGTTAATCAGAGAAATGGGACGATAGGAGGCACAAAGCCTAGGGTCCTTACCGGGCTTAGGGAGCAGAATGATATGTGCAGTATACATGGAAGGGGGCAGGGATCCTGAGTCAAAGCAGTGAGTATATCGCTTTTGCAGTCTAGGGGCTAACCTAGCCGCATATTGTCTGTACCAATCACCTGGGAGCCCATCTGGACCAGGGGTCCTCGAGGGGCGGAGGGATGCAACTGCCAGCTCCACCTCCTGGACAGAGATTGGCGCATCCAGCTTCCTCACCTCCTCCTCCAATAACAATGGAAGAGACAAATTTTGCAGCTCAGATAGAATATCATCTGAGGGAAGACAATGTGGTCTCCGATAGAGCTTCCCAAAGAAGGCACCAAACTCGTCCAGAATGGCCCTGGGAGTATCTATACTTACACCATCCTCAGACAGTAGCTCAGGGACCACCGTCTGATAATGGGGTTCTGCCACCAAATTGGCTAGAAGGCGACCACTCTTGTCTCCCGATTCAAACAATCTACCCACCAACACCTTAGCATCAGAGTGAGTGAGTGAGGTGAAATGTATAGTCAGCTCACGTCTAGCCTGAGCCAAGTTTAAATAATTGTCTGGGGAGGGGTGATCAGCAAAGGCCGCGGAGGCATCAGTCTCCTGAGACTCCAGCTGAGTTGTTTTGGAGTTATGATCAACACGTACTGATTTAATAGCTGCAATGTAACCCCCTCTAAGTGTGGCCTTAAAGGCTTCCCAAACCATGTCTGGTGAGGAGGAGTCTTCATTAATCGACCAATAGAGGTCTATCTGAGGAGTAATTATTTCAGACACCTTCTCATCCTGAATCCATTTGGGTGCTAGCTTCCAGGCTCCAGAGTCTCGCCGCTCCCCTACCTGAAGTTTTAACTCCAGGGGAGAGTGGTCTGAGAGTCCCGCCAGAAGGTACGAGGCTCCCAACAGTTTGCTTAGAACTTGAGTATTAGCGAAAGCAAGATCTATCCTCGAACTAGACCTATGGGTGGATGACAAACAGGAGAACGCTTTAACATTAGTGTGTTTCCATCGCCACAACTCCTCGAGACCAAAGGCATCAGCCCATCCCTTCAGTTCCGCAGAAGGCGTACGATTAGGGTTAGAGGAGTCTAAAGCTGCGTCTAGAATTGCATTAAAATCACCGGCAAAAATAACGTGGGCAGGCAATAGGGGGGCCAATTTTTCATAAATAGTATACAATAAACCGTGATCTGCTGGCGGGGGTAAATACACATTGACCAAAGCCCACTTTAAGGAATGTATTTCAATCAGGAGAATAATAAATCTCCCACCCGGGTCCAGGACAATTTTGATGATTTTGCATGGAAGGGATTTGTTAATAAGAATCGAGACCCCTCTGGAATAAGAGGAGTATGTGGCGTGGAAGGCCCGCTGTACCCAAGGTCTGCGCAGGGCCAGAATTTTGGATCCAGTGAGGTGCGTCTCCTGAAAAAAAAGAATGTGGGGTTTGTGAGAGGTTAAATATTTGAATACCAGGGACCGTTTGAATTTATCATTGAGGCCCCGCACATTCCACGAGACCAAATTAATCCCAGAGAGAGCCATAAATACTAGCAAGTATACATGGAGCTTGAGAATTTGAGCCTACCCGAGAGCCCCCCCTGAATGGAGACAGATAGCAGCATGGAGAGCTTACCCTGAAGCCATTCGTGTGGAGAGTCGTGAGCATACCAAGAACACAGAGCAGTAAGAACATAGTAGCAAAATCCCTACTAACTAGCCAAAACCCCAACATAACTAGGCTAGAAGTTTCAATCCCAAAACAATGAAACAAAGTAGAGTGAAGAAAAAAGTCCTGTTATTCCCGATGGATGGTCTCCAGGGTGCTATTCTATACCCTGACCAGAGTCACTTCAACTGAAGCGAGATGAAGGGAGAACTGGAACAAATTTCCCCACCGCAAAAAGGGGGAGAACCAGATGTAACTGAATGTTTTAGTCTTCTCGGCAGCTCCGTCTGGAGAGGATAAGAACCCAGGATAAAAGCACAAGTAGACCTGAGAGCGCAGACTTACTCCCGGGGGGGAGTTGGATGGTAGTGACCAGATAAGATTTATTTCAGAGTGTTCAGCCAATCGTCCGCATCAGATGGATTGTCAAAGAAGCGAACCGATCCGTTGTATGGAACCCTGAGACGGCTGGGGTATAGCATACTGTACTTGATGTCTCTCTCGCGCAGACGCCTACGGACCTCATTGAACGTTTTCCTCTTGCGTTGCAGTTCTGCAGAGAAATCTGGGAAAAGCATAATAGAGGATCCGCCGTAAGTGAGGGAAGGGTGTTTGCGTGCTTCAGAGAGGATTTTATCTCGGTCTCTGAAGTTGAGGAAACGGACCAGGAAGGGTCTCGGATTAGCTCCTGGAATGGCTCGGCCCGTGGGCACCCGATGAGCGCGCTCCACCACATAGGTTGGGGGGAGATCTGTTAGGCCCAAGAGAGCCTTGAAGAAATCTTCTGCAAACAGTGTAGGGTGATCCCCCTCCTCTCCCTCAGGAAGGCCCAGAACCCGGACATTATTGCGTCTGGCCCTATTTTCGGCATCATCTGATTTGGAGACAAGCATTTGGACTGTACGCTGCAGGTCCGCGATAGTATTGGTATGGGAGGTCGTGAGATCCTCAGTGGCAGAGATTCTGGCTTCTGATTCTGACAGCCTGCCTCTAATTTTGTCTAGGTTATTTCTTATAAGAGTACATTCCTCAGCCAAATGATCAATCCTGACCAGCATAGTCGAGCTACTTTGTTCAATAGCAGCGAGGATGACTGCGGTGCTGTCCTGAGACAGAGGGGGGGAGGTGGGACCCCCAGAGGATGGTCCTGGCTCCATAGAAAGTTCAGTTAATAACGCCTGCAGTGTGCCCACCAGGGCTGAGCCCCTTTTAAGAGATTTGATGACCTTTACAATTTCAAGCAGAGTGATTTAGGAGTTAAGGGATTCCCGCTGCAATGGGGTAAGGGTAGGGATCGGAATAGAGGTGAACCAAGAAAGTATCTCGGCAGATGGGCCATTTTGAGGAGGAGCTAAGAGGGAGGAATAACATTTTTAAAAAAATGTTAAGACCTCCTGTGGGTGAGACGTGGTCAAGCCCATAGGGGAGTTCAATTGGTACACACGTAGGGGATGAATAGACTGGTTCAACTTTCTAGCAAACATAGTTGGGGCAGAATTACAATGTAACTGAAATTTAGCTTTGGACCATCTCAGAGCTTTTTCCACTTTGGCTGAGAGTAATGAGTCCAGTTCTAAATGTTTCCTGTCAATAGTAAGTCTCATGGTGTTCTTATAAAGTTGATCCAATTTGTAAGTGAGGGATAGTATATTTTGCTTGTTCATTTTGTTACGAGAAGCTGCCAGACTAATGAGTTTGCCTCTTAAAACAGCTTTGTGTGCCACCCACTCTGTATCAACAGAGATTTCGGGTGGTTCATTCATCTCAAAGTAGTCCACCAAAGCCCTTGAAACCTCTGCCTCTATAGCAGCATGTGAAAGAAGGGCCTTGTTAAGTCTCCAAGCAAATGGAGTGGGGGCCAGTTTAATAAATTCACTGTCAAAGGAGGTGACTTGATGATCTGACCACACACAGTTATAGATAGAGGCTTCAGTAGAGTTAGTCTGGATAATGGGGGTTGAAAAGATATAGTCTAATCTGGCATAACTATTATGGGGGTGTGAAAAAAAGTATATTCTTTAGCTTCAATATAATGTGCCCTTCAGGTGTCAACTAGTTGGAATTCTTGGAGCCTCCGAGTTAATGATTTAGAGAAGGATTTTGAATGTATTATATACGTATTTCTGTCAAGTGATGGAGGGATGGTATTTCCTGAGTAGCTCAAAAAGGGAGGCAAAAAAGTAGGCAGAGGATTCATTGGGGGCATATATGCTAGCAATCATAAGTTCACGCCCATGGAGGGTACCTTTAATAATATCAAATCTGCTGTCTTTATCTCTGTAAGTCTGTTTTACCTCCATTGGAAATGGCACATGTAGAATTATGGCAACACCTCTGCTTTTAAAGGAGTGTAGCGAGTAGAACGCTTGTGGGTATGCCCTGTGGAAGAATTTTGGGTGGGAGGATTTGGAAAAGTGGGTTTCTTGGATCAGCAAAATTTTGGTCCCTAGGTGTTTATAATAAGAAAAGGCCTTACGACTTATATTGGGGAAATTGAAACCCAACAGAAAGGATACAAGTAAGGGATTAGTAAGGCCCTGCCGCAGGGAATAAGGAAATGAAAATCCTGCTATAACTGAAGGTGATGCCATATTATACCCACCATGCATATTGGTTAATGTGATACCATCATATTTGTCAGGAGACTACCGCTGCCCTTGGAATTCGAGCCGGGATCCCTCTGCGCGGGCGCATGTAGTGTGTGTGCGCGACTGTGTGTGCGTGTATGCGCCGGCATTGGCTCCCAAACTGCCATTTAAGTTGACAGCACCCTGCAATCGGTGCTGTCCATTCTACAGCGTTCTGGTACCTGTGATCTGTTCTAGTGAAGCTTCCTGTTATCTGTGACCCGGCCATCCTTGACCTGCTTGTTATCTGCCTGCACCAACCCCGGCTTGCCCTCGACCACGTGTTTGCCTGATCCTTGTGTACTTCTGCTACCCACCTATTGCCAACCTTGTCTGTACCCGATCATCCACCTGCCTGCTCCTTCTGTACTGCACCGCCAGCCTGCTACCGACTTGGCCTGCACCACTACTCTTCAATCTGCACGAGTGCTTCAGCGGACCTTCACCTACCACCCGTCACCCAGTCCGACCCTCGTGCCATCCTGCACTCCCGAGCTACCTGTCTGCTCTACCAGGGGCTTCTATATCAGGATAGTAAGAGAGGTTGCCCACTGCATAAGCCAGACTCTACCATCAGGTACGTGACATATTTGTGTAATAAAGATACCAGTTCATAGGGCAAAACCTGTGGCCAGAACAAAAAAAGCAAATCATCAGCCAACAGAGCTGAATGCATAAAAAGCAAAATGTTCATAACCAAAAATAAAAGCAAAAACCAACTGGGATCAGGAGAAATTAAACATCCTGAAAAAAAATAACCTTAGATTCGAGACCTTTAGGTCTCAAACCCAGCTGTAGAGTCACCAATAACCAACATATCTTGTGAAAAAAAATAACATACTTTGGAAACTTGACTGTGGAAGTGGTAACATCAAAGCTGGGTGGGAAAACTATGCACCAGCACCAGGGAATGGCCTCCGATGATATGATGTAATGTACTTCAAAGTGCGATTAATTGCCAAAACAGAAGAAGAAGTCTATGTGGAGAACAAGTCCAGGGACAAGTAGGCACAGCTTGGTAGTGTGAAAACAATTATCTATAACAAACCCTCAGCCAATTTAATGATGAATTCTCCTCTGCTCCCTTCTAGGGGAGGGTATATGTCAGATAAGCGATGGTCTCGGAGTTAAGGGTGGGCGAGGTATTGCTGCAGCCTCCAGGAGGCCCAGCTTGACCAGGATCTCCTGACCTTCCAGGACAGTGGTTGCCACATAAGTGGATCCGTTATGTGGGGCCATTAGCTTAAAAGAGAATCCCCATCTGTATCTGATGAGTGCTGACTGGAGTGTTATGGTAATCTCCTTCATACCTCGATGTCTGTCCAGGTTTGCGGGGGAGATATCCAGAAAAATGTGTACTGTATGACCATCAATAGTTATGTTAGGTGTGTTTATAGCCGCCCATAGAATCTTCTCTTTGATCAGGAAGCCCTTCATGCAAAGAACTATGTCACATGGTGATTTGTCTGCTGAAGGCTTAGGCCTAAGGGCTCTATGAATCCTGTCACAAGTGAAAGCCACAGATTCCTGGACAGGCAGACTTAAACAGACTAATAGGTCTGTGACCGATTCTGGAATACCCCGCAGGCGGAGGTTATTATGCCTATTTCTGTGTCTAAATCTTCCACCTGTGCCTGCATTAGTGTAAATACAGCAGATAAGGAATCATGTTCTCTGATGAGATCACTATAGGCCAGCACCAGTTCATCATGTTTTGTTTCCAGTCTATCTGTCCTGGTTCCAATTTCTTGAGAAAGTGTATGTGATGTCTTGTGCAGCGCTTCTAGGCTAGCATCTAAGTCTGCCTTAGATAGTAAGGGGTATACTCACAGCCTGCTGTAGGAGGAGAGCCTTGAACTGGTGATAGAGAAGAGGCAGGAGTCACAAGAGATCCCTCCCTGTCCGCTGAGCCATTTTGGGACATGCTGTACTGCTCTCTAGCATGGAGCAGATAGTGGGTTAAAGACTTCTGAGCTGAGCCCCGGGACTTTTTCTTCGACGACATCATGCATCGTGTTGTAGAGCCTCGAGGGGTGATAAAAATAATGTGTTGTAGGCAGGTTATAGCCCTCAGGTAGCCACTGAAACCCCTGTAGGAAGTGGAGCTACTGCTTCAGACAACCATTCCTCTCCGCGACACACATGCGCCGCAGTTGCAGTGGATTTCAGCCTTCCATAGATGTTGACAGGCTGCAGGCAGTTGGGATGGACACCTGTGCTGCTTAAGTGTTTGGGTTTGGCTTGAAGAAAAGGTGGCAACCCTAATTACCTTGGCCTTGAAGGGAATGGTTGAGCATTCAGTGACGAACAGCTCTTATGTAGGCTGAATTCCACAGAGGCAGAATATTGTCCAATAAAGGATTCACTGTCTGTTCTACACCCAGTTCTCTATAGCATGTTATTCTTTTTCTTTTATATGGGGCATTCAGAAAAAGAGAAAAAGAACCAATACTGGTAAAACGCTTTTCATTGTTTGTAATGTTATGCACATTTCAAGGTTTTCTCATGTTTTTTAAGAATTTTCATTTTATTATGAAAATGAATTATAAAATACAGTTGTGTTCAAAATAATAGCAGTGTGTTTAAAAAAGTGAATAAAGCTCAAAATCCTTCTAATAGCTTTTATGTCCATACACACAAATGCATTGAGAACACTACACATTCTATTCCAAATCAAAACATGAAGAAAAATATATCAAATTTGTGTTGTTCCTCTAAATTGAAGACTGTTCAAAAAAATAGCAGCGTTTGTATTCTTCTTTACAAACTCAAACATTCACTATATAAACTGAATAATGTTTGAATATTTTGCTTTCCTTTTGAATCACTTAACTAATATTTAGTTGTATAACTACTGTTTCTGAGAAAAATTTCTCTTTAGGCCAGTCAATGTGCTCTTTGGCAAATTGTAACCTCTTTAGCACATGTCTTTTTTTCAATAGTGGGACTATGCGGGGGCTTCTTGCAGATAGCTTGGCTTCACATAGGCATCTTGTAATTGTAACAGTACTCACATTTTGGCTATTCTATCCATTCGAATGGTAGTTTTTTGCTGTCTTCCACGTCTTTCAGGTTTTGGTTGCCCATTTTAAAGCATTTGTGATCATTTTAGCTGAGCAGCCTATCATTTTCTGTACTTCTTTATATGTTTTCCCCTCTCCAATCAACTTTTTAATCAAGGTACGCTGTTCTTCTGAACAATGTCTGGAACTAACCATTTTCCTCAGAGATTTCAGAGAGAAATGCACTGTAACCAGCATGTATAACATTTGCTGCCTTCCTTCCTTAAATAAGGGCAATAATTGCCACCTGTTTTTCAAAGAATGAATGACCTCACTAATTGAACTCCACGCTGCTATTATTTTGAACATGCCCCTTTCAATTAGTGATTCAATTACACAGAATTAGCAGCATGGCATGCATGTCATGACTGTTGGGTCTGTTGGATTTCTATTACTCTACTACACCTGCTAGTAAATTATTTGCCATGTAGAAATATTATTTCTACCAAAAACAGTGATTGATCAGGTTAGTGATATCTGAATGCTATTATTTTGAACACAACTGTATGTATATAAAAAAAAAATCTTGTCTATCTATTACAGAATAAGTAACCATGAGATATTTGATGTGGTCTTAGCCATCTTCTGTTTGGAAGAGACCAGAAAAATACATTTAACCATTTTCTGAAAAAAGTAGTTTATGGCAAGACAAGGAAGAGCAACTTACAAGAAAATAAGGTTTGAAGATGCACACTTTAAATAGTGTAGTCCATGATAAATATTTTTTAGCCGGCAGTTATTACTAATAAACATATTTGAAGGTACCAAAATATAATGAGTGATTTGGACTGCTTTTTTATATCAGCTGTAATTTTGTTAGCTCTGATTCTTGGCCAGCCTGTAAAGTAATTAATAGGTAATTTTGGTACACCGAAATGGTTAAACCATGGGTGCACACCTGCCTTGTGCCCGAGCAGGAACCCTTGCTAATGACCATTTTCTGCCAGACACAAGGTTTGTTTCTTTCTTTCTCTCTCTCTTTTTAAATCACATTTTATTTCCACACCAGCTGCTTAGGCTTGGAGACAGATTGGAAGATCAGTTATCACAGCAGTGAATGAATTTAATTTTTCAATATCATTTGAGATAATTCTATATTCATTGTCGATGTTGGAAATAGTTTTGGATCATTGCCAAGGAGTTAACTTTGACTTTTCAGACTTTGGAACGTCCTATATAAACAGCCAGTAATTAAAAGCATTCGTAGATCTGTATCACAGTGTTATATGAAAGCGGTTCCAGCTCCTAGACATATGAAGTTAATGCATTTGAGAAAATCATAGAGGGAAAGCATAATTTGGAGGGAGGAGAGGTGGAACATGAGTTTGCATACCCAACATATCAAATGGACAAAGAGGGACATTTAAGATTTGTAAAAACAAACACAGACAATTGCTATGTATTTTTGTCAAGATTAATTGCATGTTCCAAACCTAGCCAGGCTGTTTTAATAGAAGTCATTTCTTGCACTGAATATTTCCAAACCTGTGAATGTGAAGGCTTATATCCACCACATTTCTGATAACTAACATGCAAAAGATGAAACTTCCATAACAGACCAACAGAATAAGATTAAAATAATACTAAATAATACTGAAGAATAAAATAATACTGAATAATATTAAGGGGGGCTACATGTTTTAAAAGAGCTTTTAAGAACATTCATAGGGAATATATATAAAAGTTTAGGGAGCTCACCAGAATTAAAACATTTCCACATAATGGTGATGGGGGGAGGAAACCATTTTCTGTATGCAGATATTTATTGTCAAGTATGAGAATACTACCAGTGCACAGCTGACTAAGTCATTGCATGATGCAAGCCTTTCATGAAATGGTGCAAAAACCTTCCTGCATATGGAGCACTAATGATTGTAATAGTGAACCTTAGGAAGCTGTCATATCAGCTTAAAGGAATCCAGCAGGCTGGATGGTTTCATCAGATGCACTATTCATTTCTGCTAATAAAGCATCAATAAAATGTGATGCTGCTTCCCAGGGTATAGTGATGAGATTACCCAGCAAAAATGTTGAAGGAAGGCTTGCTGGAGGATAAAATCCTCAGTTTCTGTACAATCAAATCCCTCTGAATAATGTCATGCAATATTTTGCATGTAACACACTCCTCGTAAGAGTTGCCGATGTTCGGGTCTCCACTGCTGCACAGGCATTTAGCATTTTCTTCACTAGCTCAGACACAGAAATCAGTCCTTGGCTTTTTTTGTCATTTTGTTAGCTGATGATAACTTGGATGGAGTAGGGAATTATGGGATGCCCAACTTGAAAAATGTCCAGAACACAGACAAAAATGGGACAACTCCCTCCCTATTTACATGAAGATCCTCTTCTTCCTTCCTTCGGCACAAACTTGGTTCACTATATACAGTGCCTTCTGATCACTCCAGGGGAATTAACAGTCTTGTCAATTCAGCACCTGTGTGGATAAGGTTTTGTACATTGTGGAGTGGACAGCATCGACTTCTGCCTTCTTGTAGACACTGTGACCAGTTCTACCACTGCAGAATACTACCCGCCCACCTGACTGCTTGCTTCCTCCAGTCTTCCTGACTGGCACACTTCCCCCAGTCCTCCTGACTGGCACGCACTCATGGAGATTCCCCAGGGCAAGGTTAGGTGAAGACTTGGTATACCCTGCTCTTCAAAAAAGCACTGTTACTGCTGATAGTCTCTCCCCTTGTCTGTACCTGCACCATGCTGAAATATTCACTGTCTCTGCTTGCTCCTTCCCACTGCCTCTCTGGCATGAATCCCTCCAACTGCCTCCTGTGCTAAGATCCTTCCAGGCCAGCTTTCCTGAGCTCCCAGCCAGAGGTAAAAATTATCCCCAGCAGGGGTACCTTAAAGTGATACTAAAGGTTTGTTTTTGTTTTTTTTTTAAATAGCAAACATATTATACTTACCTGCTCTTTGCAAGGGTTTTGCACAGAGCGGCCCCCTTCCCCCTTTTCTGGGGCCCCTCGGCAGCACTCCTGGCTCCTACTCTTCACCGGGTGGTCCCTCGGAGAAGCGCTTTTCCCTGGGGGCACCCGTGCATGCACGCTCCCGAGTCCTGCTGCTGTGTCCATTGACACAGACAGCAGGACTCGGCCCCATCCCTGGTTCCCGCGTCACTGGGTTTGATTGACAGCAGTGGCTCCTGCTGCTATCAATCTATCCAATGAGGACCCAAGTCAGCAGCTGGAGCTGCTGGGCTCATCCACGTCGCTGGAACGATCGGGTTCAGGAAAGTAAAAGGGGGACTCTGGGGGGCTGCTGCAGTACAGGAATGCATTAAGGTGAAAAATCTTGAGACTTTACAACCCCTTTAAGAGCCACCAACAGCCTCTCCTCAGCACTGCTTCTCCATCTTCCATTCGACTCTCCGGCTGTCATGATCCATGTCTATTTATGGGTTATCGCAGTTCCCTGCCAGACCTACTCCTGGGGATTGGCTGACAGCCCATAAATATTCAAGGCAGCTCCTCCTCACCTCCACCCACTAGTTCTAGAATGTTTCCAGATACCAGGGGGAGGCACCAGAGAGCTGCCAGGACAAATCATCCAGTCCTGGCCTCCTCTAGTAACTCTGACCCAGATTTAATGACTCAGGTATAACCCAGAGCGAGGGATGTTTTTCTTACTCTCACTACTAGTAGCACACACAAAGGGGTCTAGCCCTCTTTTACCTATACTACTCTGCTAGTAGCACACCCTAGAGGGTGCCACCCATTGGCTGAAAAAAAAACTGGCTCCTTCGCCCAGGAGCAAGGGCACCCCATAAGAAAAGGGGGAAAAGGTAATAAACTTTAACAGGGCTTTACACAAATAAATTTGGCATATCAAAAATAGATACTTACAGATTTTTTTTCAAAGTATATACACAACAAAATGTACAGCCTAACTACAGATCCCTGCAGCTAGCAAACACAAACATATTTGCATTTGCTTCAAATGGCATACAGGGCTGGTGCAAGGATTTTTGACACTCTAGACGAAACCTCATTTTGCCGCCTCCCCTTTGGCTCCACCCCTGACTCCACCCCCTTTGCCCTGTCAATGTATACTATGGAGGTGGCGTAGATGGAGATTTTTGCAGAGCCTTTCTACCCATTTCTTTAGCCATGGTCCACAGGCCCGCACCTGTGCCCCTGGATCTGCCTCATTTTACCGCCCTGGTATGCTGCCAGCCACGGCTCTCCAGTGAAGTCTATCGTATATGTTTTCCATTAGTAGATTTCTATGTCTAAAGAAAATTTTACAACAAGCAGTTCAAAGGCTAGTGACATTATAGGAAACAAATGATTGTTTGTAGTTAGTCGAGAGAATGTTTGTAAGGCGTTGAGTAAGGGGAGAGGAGAACTCTTGACTAGTGTTGAGCGAACCCGGACTGTAACGTTCGGGTACGTACCGAACTTTCGGGTGTCCGTGGCACGGACCCGGACCCGGACATTTAAAAAATCGTTCGGGTTCGGTCCGGGGTTCTGCTATTTTACTCCACGTGTTGAGAAGCTGCAGGGCAGCCAATCAACAAGCGTTTCACTGGTTTGCCCTTAGAAGCCATCACAGCCATGCCTACTAATGGCATGGCTGTGATTGGCCAGTGCATCATGTGACCCAGCCTCTTTATAAGCTGGAGTCACAGTGCTGCAGTCACATGCTCCTTGGGTTAGTGTAGGGAAAGGAAGCTGAAAGCTTGAGGGACAGATTTGAGACATTTTAAGACCTGATCCTGCATCCTGAGATAGATTACTTTACTACTGCTGTCTGTGCTGTTGCTCTGAGGACAGATAGCAGAAATTAGGGATTTCACATACCG
>BLSH010501828.1:118368-129522 GCA_018402905.1 Glandirana rugosa
CCCTGAACACATAGAATCCTTTCCGTATTTTCCACCCTTGATAACCAAGGAAATACAGGTCTTTGACGACACACGAGAATAGTTACGACATAAAGGAACCTATAGTTCCCACCTTCTATGCCCTTCCTAAGATACACAAGTCCCTGTCCCCCTCCCCCGGGAGACCAACTATAGTCAGTTGCGGCAACATAATGGAAGATGCTAGTACATTGGTCGACTAATATTTACAGCCATATATTACCTCCTTGACCTCATACGTCAAGGATACGATTGACCTCTTAAGAACACTAGATGGTTTGCACCTACCAGAGAACACCTGGCTAGTTGCCATAGATATAGGAACCTGTACAATTCAATCTCCCACACCAAGGGACTGGAAACGGTGGCCCAATGCCTCAAGGCAAGGGATCACTTGGCTCAGACCTATAATAACTTTATTATTGACTTGTTGAGACTGATACTTACCTGTACTGTTTTTTATTTGGATTTTCCCACTATATCCAGGTGCAGGGCGTAGCCATGGGCACTCGATGTGCCCCTGCCTACACCAATCTGTACCTGGGGGAGTGGGAGAAGGATCTATTCGCGCGTGAGGACATCTCTGATTTCCTTGGTCATGTGATTTCTTGGCACCGCTACATAGACAATGTGCTGCTATTTTGGGGTGGCACAAAAGCTGAACTCGATCTATTCTTGAATTGTATTTCACAAAATGAGTATAACCTAAAATTTACAATGAACTGTGACATGCATAGAATCACATTCTTGGACGTAGAGATCTTCATTGGACCCGATGGGTTACTCGGTTCCTCGTTATATAGAAAGCCCTCTGCGGGCAACACGATTCTGCATGCCACCAGCTCTAATCCTAAGCCTCTTATAGAGAATATCCCATATAGTCAGAACTTGCGACTTAAAAGAAATTGTAGCCAGGATTCAGACTTTAAATTAGCGGCTCATCAATTATATGACAGATTGTCAAAGAGAGGGCCTAAAAAAAGCTTACAATAAAGTGCTCAAACAGGATAGAAGGTCTTTAATATTCTGGAATAAAGAACCCAAAACTGTTCAAACAACTAGACTAATCATTAGATATTCTAGACAGCAGAACCAAATTAGGACAGTCCTCAAGGAGTTTTGGCCATTGCTATCATCAGATCCCATTATTGGGAAATATGTTAAGCCCTATCCAGAGATCACTTTTATACATGCTTTCTCTTTGAGGGACAAATTTGTCAAAAGTCACTTCAACGACTCTCAGAGAAATAGTACGCAGCCTACAGGTGCATATGCCTGTGGCAAATGCCAATTTTGCCAATATTTGTCTAACTCACAGTGTATGGTACTGCCTAATGGTAAAACACACACAATCAAATATAGAGTTATATGCCAGACTGTGGGAGTAGTGTACTTAGCTAAGTGCATGTGCGGAGCCTTTTACATAGGCAAGACAAAACGTCAGTTGTTCAAGCGCATTAGGGATCATATAAATCCCATCCTAAAAAAAACAGATTACAACAGCTTGAATGCACATATTGGCAGGTGCCACGACGTTGACAATCATATGGTCAAATTCGTGGCACTTGAACCTGTACCCACACATATACGGGGGTGAGGAATTGACCAGACACTCCTACAATTGGAGTCATGCTGGATCTATTTTCTTCAGGTCACCAAATTTCCAGGATTAAATGAAAACCTTAGTTTTATGCCCTTTTTATAGATCCCCTTCAGTATCTTCTGATGCCTGTCAGGGCCTGGGTTGTCCCTGGGCCTCCCTGCATCAGTTACCATCTAGTCCCCCCACATTGGCCTCTTCAAGCCTGGTTCTGAGTTGATTCAAATATATATTATAAATAAGATTGTCATTATACATATGGATCTATGTCTTGGATTTATTTTGCTTTGTATTTAATTAACAAACAGCTATATACTCTTGTCTGTTATATTTTTGTTACTGTAATGGATTTGAATGTATGTTGAATTGAAATACTTCCTAGTATGTATTGTTCATGTTTTGAGTAGCGGGCTTGATTCCACTCAGTGGGATGATTTCTCACAATCCTGTGTATGTCATGTATGACTGTAGGTTTACCCCTCAACCTGTGATGTAATCCGGGGGGAGTGGAGCTAGGTGTGTCCGCATGGAATGGTGTCGCTGTGGCAACACAGCGACACGAGCGCCACCTGTCTGGTGCTCTATTCCGCCCACCGTTGCCAGGCACGCTCTGCTGGTTCCTATCCAGCGGGGGTGTCCACACGGACTCATTGGGCATATACATGGGGTGGGTGGGAGTCAGGCGTCCTCTGTCCTCTATTGAGGCGTCTCCTGGTCCTCCTCTGATTTGCCCATTGGGTCCCATGTGATCGCCGCATGGGATCCTGGGTCTTGTAGGTGGTGGTGTAGACGCAGTGGGGCGCCTGCGCAGTGGTGCCGTCACGTCCTTATTCAGCCTGGTGACGTCACACGCCCGCCGAATGGGGGACATAAAAACGCTGGCCAGTCAGCACACAACTTGCCGATATAGGAAGGAAGCCTACACAATTGAGTGTCTCTATACAGGTGTCTAAATATTGAATACTTCTCCCCCCTCTTTTTTCATGTAGCATTTAAAGTTGATTAGCGCAAACCTGTGACTATGGATAATCTATCGCCAGTCTTTGAACATCATCTCTCCCCTTTTTTTCTTCTGTGCTGGATCACTGTCAGTATGATATGCAGCCAGACAAAAGATTATGTAGTTGGGACATAATCAATACATTGCACATTAAAATTACAAGTCACTGTGAGTTCAGCCTGATTATACCTAGCATTAGCACTAAATATATGCTCCCTTTTTGCTCTTTATTCAGCTCTATACAGTGTTGCTGAATCTCGCTGTTATTTGCAAGACTGAGGCTACCCTCAATTTTGACAATCGTCTGTTGTCTACATAAGTAAGTGCTCTGTAAGTTCTTGTAGTTTTATAAAATAGAAGTGGTTGTTCCACCATTTCTTGTTATTTATTTTTTTCTTGCCACCTCCATGGAGATATTTATTGTCCCTGTGGTGAGTGGAATGTCTTGTTCATACACATAGACATATACCTTGTTCTCCATCATAGTCGGACACTTTATGTCCCCTGTGGACATGCTGTACCCCCCCCTCCCGCTGTGACAATCATAGGCCTTGGAGTTTTCTGGTGGGCACTTAAAATGACGTTCGCAGGGGTGAGTGGACTCTTTTATCTCTGTATAGTACAAAAGTGTTCCTGGTGATCTATTCTGATTCCCTGAGGAACCCTTTACAGGCGAAACATGTAGGAATATCCCTAGATCCCTACTTGATATGTCTACATTTGAATTGATATGAAGGCAACAGCAATTCGCCAGCATTGTTCTTAAATTGCACATATATGTCATTTTAATCATGTTTGAATAAAAATTGTTATATTTTATTTCATTCTTCTATCCTGTGATTATTTTGGCACCGTTAAAATCCCACATCTCTTTGTATTGTTAATTTTATATGTTCTGTACCTAGTCCTCTAAACAGCCTCAGAGACCTTCCTGACCTATTTGGTCAGCCCATAGTCTCATTATCTGTGGCAATAGTCTTTTAATTTTCCCCATGCCCTTGAACCCTAAAACAGTCTTTCCAGATCCTCTGGGCGATTTTTCGTCCCTAGAGACATTGGAGTGGGGCATGGATGGGTTAAAGAAGTCCTCGGTAGCAGTATATCTCTCCACCAGTTCCACCAGCTGGTTTGCAGTCTCTTGGTGAGGTGTATCAAGTCAAACATTTGGGAACGGTGTGGCTTATCAGTACTGTATGACCAGCGATGCACCCATTGAGCCCGGACTGCCATGGTGACGCCCATGCATGCAAGCATCTCGGCTTTTAGTATCTCATGATCCTGGGAAGCCTCTGATTCCAGGTCATTATAGGCCTTTTGGGGCTCTCCTGTCACAAAGGGCGCTAGTAGTCCAGCCCATTACTCTTTTTGCCATCCTTCTTGAACAGCGACTCTTTCAAAAGTTGCTAGGTACGCTTTCATATCATCTGCAGGTGTTATCTGTTGTAGGAAATAGCTGACATGCACCATTTTCTGTTCCACCGGTAAATGCCTTGCGGACCCCTTCTTTAACTCCACCAGAGCTTCCGCAAACTGCTGGTCTGCAATGGCCTGGCTATTCGCCTCCTGCTGGGCTACAATGGCCTGGCAATTCGCCTCATGCTGCTGGCAATTTGCCTCCTGCTGCTCTGCAGTGGCCTGTGCAATTTGGTGACTGGTTTCCTGCTGGGTTGCAGTGGCCTGTAGTAGGGCTTTTAACATGTCCTACATCTTTCCACTTGTCTAGGAAGATGTCCACATCCTCCACCACGTGTGGGGGGGGGGGTTAGCTCAATGGGGATCACCTTCCCTGCGAAAAAGGTAGTCCAACAGCAGGTTTTCTTTAAAAGGTGACTTGTAACCAGTTTTATTTTTAAAAGGTTGCATGAAAACCAAACAAACAAAATAGAAAATAAATCCTTGCCATCCAGGCTCTTACTAAACATTTCATTTTCCCTAAATGAGTGGTGAAGGGCTTCTGCCAGTCACCCACAAAACAAAGACAGTGCAAAACTTTTTGTTTCAGTCATAAAGCAGACTTCAGTACAGCAGCTTTCTCGGGCTTGATGGCTCCTGAGTCCCAGGCCAGAGCAAAACTTTGCTCTCCTCCTGATTATTTATACCATCTGTTGGTGGACTCCAGTGGACCACAAAATCTGGTACGGAACCAACCCTGCCAAGGTTGCTGGTAAAACCCAGACCGGATTCCACCTTAGTTCACTTCAAATGAAAGCATGCGAGGTGACACATATCGTCCATCGATCACCTCGCCTCTCATAACATCACACTGTGTATGCAAGAAGCATGTGCAATCATAAAATAATCTTGTTTTTATGTATATATTCCAGATCTGTGTGCAATCCAACATGAAATAATCCTGTACTTTGCATCTGTTCAGGATTTTCCTGTAAAAAAGACTGGTCACCTGCTGGGCCCACCACAGCTCTGCTCACTGCACAGGCTATGTACAACACAGTGATGATGTTACCATTGTTTGTACAAGGTAATATTTTGGTTTGAAAAGACCTCTGCTGCACAAAGTTGATTGATATCCTTTTTGGCTATTATGGAATATAATTAAAATAAAGATTTCCTGCCCAGAGTTCAGCTCTACAAGAGTGTACCCAGTATATCCTACAATTCCTGAGCATTTGTGAGGTCAGCTGTCAGAAGTCAAACTCCAGATCCCCCCCCCCCCCAAAAAAAAAAAATATTAAAAATAGCCCAGCCATTGCTAAAATTGACAAAAAAAAACAAAACAAAAAAAACACAGCTTCCGCTGCAATACCTTCTTTCCCGCAGTGTCTCCCTCAGACTTACAGCTCTGATATCCAGAACCAGTCATTTTCTGGGTGGAATTACATTATTTTGGTGAGCCCATGGCAACATTTAAGACCCACCCACAACTGGAGTAAAAGAACCCATAAGATGATGCAACAGGACACAGGGAAAAACCAATAAAATGTATTTTTATTGTCTCTAAATCAAATTGTGAAGGTTAACTGTGTAAATGGCCTGATTTTATTGAAGAAAAAAAAAAGAAAACAAAAAAGACAATTTTCACACACCGATTTTGTGCATAATATTATTCAACCTTGCAAAATGACAACCATGATGAAGGTATAAGAAAAGCATTGCTGTACTCCTAAGCTGTAAAACTAGGTAAAGATGTGTTGCCTTTTTGACTCATAGAGTAGTTTGTGACCCCATTCAGTTTTGGGGTCACATACTGCCCAGCTCGATATAAAATAGGCTCTATAACAAAGGATCATACTTTTATGTATGTGTGATTATACATGACTGGTCAGCAATTTAAAGTGATTTTAAATAGGGGGAGGAGCCTGCGCCTGCATGCTACGCTACAGTCATCGTAACTGTGTATCCTCACACAGTATCTTACATGCAGTACCCAGCTCGCACGGCTTTATTTGCTGCTTCCTGTAAGTGATTTTATTGTTATGTTGGCCGATATTAAACTTTTAAATGGAGAGCATTAGATCTTTTTTTTCCATGTTCTAATGTATTGTGGGAGCACTGGAAATTCACCTGAAAGTATAATATTGTTCTGAGCATTGGAAAGATTGGAGATTACACCTGGAAGGGAATTACCATTGGGAGTGTTATACCTGCTGCCTGCCAGACTCCTGGAAGGGGATAATGCCTGTTTAACCCTTGAGTGAGGTGAGCGGCCAATGTAGCTGGTGGAGGAGGTGGTCTTCAGTCTATGATCTTTCTGCTTATGGATCTATCTCCATGTTTAAACTTCCCTGTTTGAAGAAAAAAAAAAACATTTTGATGAACTTTCCCTTGCAGGTAGCTGGTTTTTTTTCACATGATTTTTTTTTTCACTTTTTTTACTTTTTTGAATTGCACACATTGTTTATATGTTTGTATGATTTTGTGCTTATGGACTTATTTCTATGATCAAGTGTCCCTGTTTGAAGGAAAGTTAGATGAACTTTTTCTGACTCTCCCTTGTTGCTTGCTGATTTTTTCACCTTCAAAATTTTTTTTGGCAGAATGGTTACAAAAATTGATTGTGATATTTTGTACATTAGCACTTATATATAAATGTACCTATTGTGTCATTTTTGCACATAGATATTTTATGCTTGGTATTGATATATAGAGCATTTATAGGGTTAAGCGCTGCACATTTATGGTTTCATGATTTTAATTAAGGATTGCTGTATGTATTCTGTTTCCCGCTATAGGAAATATAGTGTTGTTTATATACCAGCTCTCCTCTCCTCATGCTGCGACAGCCTGTGAGGAAAGGAGAGCTGATAACAAGCAACTCTATTTGCATTGTGATCAGCTGTGATTTGACACAGCTGATCATATGGTAAAGGACCATTGTGATTGGCCCTTTACCATGATATGTGATCAGCTGTGTCCAAAGGACACAGTGATCACAAAGCATGCCAGATGAGCGCCCCAGGGGGGCACATGAGGGACATAGTTATGGGAGGACCTCTATGAATGAGAGAGCCGCACTATAGTCATCTTTTGGCTATGGCACGGTTAATATCTATAGGTTGCAATTGGTTATACATTATTCCACATTCACTATACATTGCTGAAGTAAGGTTGATGATTATTTAAATTATTGTGTATATTGCACTATATCACAAATGGCATATGCAATTAGGTTTAATAAATAAAGGTTTCCACCACTATTCATCTAACTGCAGGTTTGAAATTTAGACCCCTTTCACACTGAAGGAAGGTTGCAGGCATTTTAGCGCTAGAAATAGCGACTGTAAAGTGCCTGAAAACTGCCTCCCATGCCGTCCGAGTGTGAAAGCCGGAGGAAAAGTCCTGCAAGCAGCATCTTTGGGGTGGGTGTATACAGCTCTCCCAAAATGCCCCTGCCCATTGCAATGAATGTGCATCGCTTCCGAAGCACCTGAAAAGCGATTCAGAAGAGCCTAGACACAGGCGTTTTTAATCCCTTGTTTGGGGTTAAGAGCGCCCCTCTAACAGCAGAAAAGCGTTGCTTAAACAGCGGCAAAGTGCATCTAAAAAGAGTGACGCTTTACTACGAATGTGGCCATGGCCCCAGTGTGAAAGGGGTCTTAAGGATTTTAGGGTACAAATATTAGTGGCTATACACATATAGACATGTCTATTTTACTCACTTGTTCTTTTACGTTTCTTAACCATAATTTATTCATCAGTGTTTGGTCAAGGTAGCACAGCTTTTTCTTTATTTATATCTGTTTTGTAGGGGGAACACATATCGCTGCTGGCAGCACCCACTTAATCACAATATAAGAAGCTTTCTGAATTAATAGTAGCACAGTGGCTTTTATTTCATTTTTGATATAAATTAAATTATATGACAAATACAAAAGTGAACTGAAATGAATGATAAACCCCATTTGTTCTAAGAAAATATATGTTAGGTTCCGAAGAAGACACTTGTCTTTTTCTCAATTTTATTGACTGTAAGAATACACATTACACAGGTAATTGGAACTGACAAATCATACATCATAGTTATGCATCACACTACTATATTTACAAAAAGGTTTTCTTCCTATACTTAGCATCTGCAAAATTGGTCAAACTGGATCATCTTGAGGACACTGCTCTCCACAGTGAGTAAGCACAGAGCACTTAATCTTTCATGGGTCATCGTGGTTCTCAGCTGGAACCTTTCCCTATAGAACTTGGAGATGATTTTAGAACAATATTCTGTCCCTTAAAGCAACAGCTGGAACCTTTCCCTATAGAACTTGGAGATGATAATCCTGGACATCAATAAATTTGTTTGTTCCCTCACTTTAAAAAAGCATTACTTCCGTGCCCCTGAGTCTCCCTCTGTTTCCATTGGTAACGACTCCAGGTCGTAGTGCGAGTCTAGTTCCAATCTCTCTAAATTGTGTTTCAAAGATTTGTGTATTGAATGTGATTTGGGAGACCTGGCTGCGGAATCTGTCCACCCGCTGTGGAGCTACTGGGTGGTCATCGTGGCATTCCTTTTCAGTTAAGGTCCGATTTCTACCCAGTTGGCTCTAGGGGGAAGGACATGGATTTATTTCAGCGCCTAGTTGAAGGGGATCTGACTTTCCTTACCCGCCAGTCCCATAAATGATGTAAGCCGGCCAATTTAAACGCTTTGGAGAGGGAGGCCTTGGCCAGACTCAGTAAAGATCAGGGGATCGTTATAAAAAAACTCTGACAAAGGGGGCATGGTAGTTGTGATGGATGCCAATGTCTATAAAAATGAAGCTATTAGACAGTTACATGACACCACTACTTATCATAAGCTAAAAGGGGACCCTATTGTGGGTTTCAATAAGGAACTAAGTATACTGTTGGATGGTGTGGTATCTACTGTTTTTTTCAGTGAGGAGGACAGGGATATGTTGATCCCCGAGTCACCTATTACGCCGGTTTTTCATCACTTACCTAAAGTCCATAAGGGGGTTAACCCCTTGATGGGCAGACCCATAGTGGCGGGCATTGGTTCACTGAATGAAAGCTTGGGCCAGTGCCTGGACCATCAGCTCCAGCATTTGGTTAAGGCATTACCCGGTTATCTCAGGGACACTAAACAATTGTTGGTGGATGTTCAGGACTTCAAATGGGAACCTGACTTTGTGTGGATCACCTGTGACGTCTCTAGTTTATATTCATCCATTCCACATACATTAGGGATTCAGGCTGTTTCATATTTTTTACAGTTTCATAGTGATTACTCTCTAATCCACCAGGAAACCATCCTACTTTGTCTTGAATATCTATGAGTAATGGTTGCTGGAACCTGAAAGTGGGAGCTGAGAGGTTTTCTTGTGTGGTGATTCCCATCTGTTTTGCTGGTACAAATCATACGTCTGGTGAGCCTGGGAAGCTGTGATCATCACATGGGACTTTTTTATTAACTTTATATGCACTTGTACTGTTATTTATTTATTTATATTTTGCTCTGCTGAGAACTTTGATACTTTATTAGTTTTCCACTTTGCATTTATATACTTTTAAGCAGCAGCATTTATTTACATATATATATATTTTACTGTGTAATAGAACACGGTTTGACATTAGCGTGGTGGTTTAGAGTTAAAAAATATTTTGTGTGGCCACCATTATTTTCCAGCACTGCCTTAACCCTCTTGAGCATGGAGTTCACCAAAGCTTCACAGGTTGCCACTGGGGTCTTCCTCTACTCCTCCATGACGACATCACGAAGATGGTGGATGTTAGAGACCATGCACTCTTCCACCCTCTGTTTGGGGAAGCCCCACAGATGCTCAATAGGGTTTAGGTCCGGAGATATGCTTGGCCAGTCCATCATCTTTACCCTCAGCTTCTTTAGCAAGGCAGTGATCATCTTGGAGGTGTATTTGTGGTTGTTCTCATGTTTGAATACTGCCCTGTGGCCCAGTCTCCGAAGGGAGGGAATCATGCTCTGCTTCAGTATGTCACAGTACATGTAGGCACTCATGGTGTCCTCAATGAACTGTAGCTCCCCAGTGCTGGCAGCACTCATGCAGCCCCAGACTATGGCACTCTCACCCCCTTGCTTGACTGTAGGCAAGACACACTTGTCTTTGTACTCCTCACTGGGTTGTCCCCACACATGCTTGACACCATATGAACCAAATACATTTATCTTGATCTCATCAGACCACGGGACATGGTTTCAGTAATCCATGTCCTTAGTCTGCTTGTCTTCAGCAAACTGTTTGCAGGCTTTCTTGTGCATCTTCTTTAGAAGAGGCTTCCTTCTGGGACGACAGCCATGCAGACAAATTTGATGCAGTGTGCGGTGTATGGTCTGAGCACTGACAGGTTGACCCCCCACCCTTTCCACCTCTGCAGCAATGCTGGCAGCACTCATATGTATATTTCCCAATGACAACCTCTGGATATGATGCTGAGCATGTGCACTCAACCTTTTTGGTCGACCATGGCGAGGCCTGTTCTGAGTGGAACCTGTTTTGTTAAACTGCTGTATGGTCTTGGCCACCATGCTGCAGCTCAGTTTCAGGGTCTTGGCAATCTTCTTATAGCCTAGGCCATCATTATGTAGAGCAACATTTTTTTTTCAGATCCTCAGAGAGTTATTTGCCATGAGGTGCCATGTTGAACTTCCAGTGACCAGTATGAGAGAGTGAGAGTGATAACTCAAATTTTAACACACCTCCTCCCCATTTACACTTGAGACCTTGCAACACTAACAATTCACATGACACTGGGGAGGGAAAATGGCTAATTGGGCCAAATTTGGACATTTGCACTTAGGGGTGTACTCACTTTTGTTTCCAGCAGTTTAGACATGAATGGCTTTGTGCAGAGTTATTTTGAGGGGGGTAGCAAATTTACACTGTTATACAAGCTGTACACTCACTACGTTACATTGTAGCAAAGTGTCATTTCTTCAGTGTTGTTACATGAATGATATAATAATAATAATAATAGTATATATTAGTGTAGTATATATTATAGTGCAGGCAGTGTAGAATATATATACAGTCAGTGCAGACAGTGTATATATATATATATATATATATATATGCACAACCTAGTATATATATATATATATATATAT
>BLSH010501828.1:143603-159037 GCA_018402905.1 Glandirana rugosa
TTTTTTTCCATTCGTTCTGGACGGACGTCTCCTACGTGGTACAGACGGTGTTGGTGAAAAGTGACATCTGTGTCTCACAGTCCTTCGTCCACACTCCGGCTCTACAATCTCCCGAAGGGAACGCCGATTCACGTTTCGATGGGACTCCTACTCTGTCCCCTCGTCGCGGGTTTCTTCGTGCCCAGCGGTCGTCCATTAAGGTCTGCTGACACATCGTCCTTCAACGTCCTTGTCGACCACAAACGACCGCACGAATTCCGAGGCACCCCTCAGTCGACCTCTGTTCCAGTCTTCCTGGTGCACCGTTCCAGCTGCTTCCTCTGATCTAACCGTGTATGACCCCGGCTTGCCTTCTGACCTTGTCTCCAGCTGACTCCCCACGGAGCCTTAAGCACGCCAGCAAACACCAGCTGTTCCTGCAACTTCCTGCTACACAGTCGTCTGGAATTACCTGCTGGCGACCCGTGCTTCTTTGGGCGCTGCTCCCCTGTCTCATCCTCAGGGTAGCTTTGCACTTAGCCGCAAGGGAAGCCCTCTAACATCTCGGCCTCACACCTGCTTCCTGACACTCTGTGTCTACAGTGAAAAGTGGTTGTGGCAGACATGGTGCATCCTCTGCAGGCAGGTCTTGCTTACCTTTTTTTTTTCTGCTGTTGGCCATGTTATTGAACCACAATATGCAGAAGAGTTGGTGTAGTGGATAACTAAGCCGCCTTCATCCTCCTCATCCTCTGTCAACTAGGCTTGTACTAGTTTTTCATCCAACGCAGCTGCCAAAGCGGCCTATTCCCCCGGATCCTTGTCCAAAGTTTCTGCTTCTGTAGAAGCAGAGGAGTCACCAGAATTTTTCGACCATAGTGTCGGTTACATGCTGATGGAGGATGCACAGCAATTTGAAGGCTTGGATGTTGGATCCCAGGTTGAGGAAGGGAGCAATGCGAGCCTAGAGAGAGGGGATGCCGCAGAAGCACAAGAAACTAGCAGTCATGTTTCTCCAGCTGCAGCACACTGCCAAGTTTGACGAGGAGGGAGGGCATAATGAGGACATTGTACTTGGGTGCCTGAGAGAAGAAAGGAGGAGGAAAGTGAGGAGGAGGAGGAGGCACAACTCCAATGAGGCAGGATGTCCTCCAGGGGCCAGCTTAAGGGCAGGCACCCTATTGCATCTCACCACAGAGCTCCACAGGTGCAGGACGCTGCTGACTCCCCGCCGAATTCCAAAAGTTCAATGGTGTGGGTTTTCTCAACACTTGTGCAGTAAATCGCACCGGTGCTGTTTGCAATCTATGTTTGAAGCGGATCAAGCGCGACCAGAACAGCAGCCTTTTGGGCACCACATGCTTGACAAGACATATGACGACCTGCCATACAGTCCGTTGGCAACAGAACCTCAAAGACCCACATAATAAAACAAGGCAGATTTCTCCTTGCTCCTCATCTATGACCTCAACCCCTACTATACCTCCAGTCCTCTCAAAACCCTGCACTGAGAGGAATGAACGTATAGCAACTGGTGCTACAAGTACTTGCAGCTAATCTGCAAGCAGAACACCACCAGTTGATTTCAGCAGGCAAATTTCCCTACCCCAGTTGCTGAACCGCAAAAAAAAACTGTCCTAGCCATCCAAATGCTCAGCATCTAAATGCTAGCTTGGCCAAATTGCTAGCAATTGCTGCCTTTTCAGATGGTAGACTCTGCCCCCTTTCCTGAATTTGTGGAATGTGCTGTACCAAAGTGGCAGGTTCCCAATAGAATTTTTTTTCACGTAAGGCCATTCCAGCTCTCTACCCTCATGTGGTAGGCAATGTTTTGGCCTCCTTGGACAGGGCGGTCAGCAACAAGGTTCATATTACCGCTGACTTATGGTCCAGCAGGTATGGTCAGGGACTTTGCCTTTCCTTCACAGCGCACTGGGTAACTCTGCTTGCAGCTGGGAAGGATACAGGACAGGGTTCAGTGTTGGAGTTAGTTCCACCACCACGCCTCCAAAAAAATGGTGGTGATTCTGTCACATCTGGTTCCTCCATCCCCTCCTCTTCTTCTTCCTCTGTGGCCTCTTCTGCAGAAGTATGCTCTGAACCAGCAGTGCTCCTGAAGCGTTTAAGGGGCTATACAAATAGTCAGGCTAAAAGATGCCATGCAGTGCTTCAGTTGGTCTATATAGGAGACAGGAGCCACACAGGGGCAGAGATTCTGTGAGCTCTGCAGGGGCAGGCTCAGAGGTGGTTGACGCTACGGCAGCTTGAGCCAGGATTGGTTGTATGCGACAATGGCACCAACCTTCTCTCTGCCCACCAACAAGGACACTTGACACATGTTTCATGCTTGGCACATGTCCTGAATTTGGTGGTGCAGCATTTCTTGACCAGGTACCCAGGCTTACCAGATATCCTGAGGGCAGGCCAGAAAGTTTGTGGTCATTTCCGGCGGTCATACAATGCCGGTGCTCGGCTAGCTGACATTCAGTGGGAATTCAACCTGCCCATTAACTGCCTCATTTGTGGCATGCCTGCCAGGTGGAACTCAATATTGGCAATGCTGCAGCAGCTGCACGCACAGCAGGGGGCCATCAATGAGTACCTGTGTGAGTATGGCGCCAGGACAGGTTCAAGGGAGCTTGGCTTCTTTTTGCTACGCCAATGGTTACTGATCAAGGATGCATGCACTGTCCTGTCACCATTTGAGGAGGCCACAAGGATGGCGAACAGTGACAATGCATGTATCAGTGACACTGTCCCTCTAGTCTTCCTGCTGGAGCACACGCTTCGTGGAATCATGGACAGGGCACTTGAGGCAGAACAGCGGGAGGAAGAGGAGGATTTTCTTTCCCCTTAAGAATGAGAAATGGGAAGGTACTGCATTTAGGATTATATTAAGAAAAAGCCTGCTGCCACCCAGAAAGTTCACCCCCTGCTTGGGGGTTAACTAAGGTATTAACTGGATATAAGTGGGCTATGGCACTGCTTTTACAGGACAAGGCTCCTTAATATTGTGATTTAAGCCATGTGTTAGTGCCCCCTAGTGGTTCAACAACGATTGCTTGTGTTATCAAAAAACTTTCAAAATTAATAAAGATAAAGAATCAAGGATTTGTGTGCTGTGTTTTTCTAAAGGAAAATAAAATAAAATATGAAGAAAATCTTACATGACATTTTTGTCTTAATTCATGAAACAATAAATAATTCCCAAAGTGCTAGTGCAAAGTATGATGGACCAATACTATGAACTTATTATATAAAGTGCACTCTGTAGCTAACAATATAAAATCATTAATGAACTTCAAAGCGCTAGTGCAATAAATAAATCTCCAATAGGCAACAGGATCCTCAATACATTGGGACACGTGTTCAGTGCTCAAAGTGCTTGTGAAGTCCCCTTTTATTTTGCTCCTTAGAATATATTTCACAATCCCTAGATGTGCATAGTTCATAAAGATGACAAGTAGCTGATCCTTAAAGACTTTTCCATTCAGGTGCCGAATGGGTGCTGGTCAAACGTTCTCCCCTATGGATACCCCACTTACCAAATGGCGTCACCCCTGCAGGGGTAAAACACATGGACGCCAATGTTGCAGAGCTCATCCTGCCTTCCCAGAGGGAGCAGAGGATGAAACATCTTCAGGATACCTTGAAGAAAAGTTTGTGCAATGCCTTTCCAGACCCTGAGAGGTTATAATTTCCTGGTGCTGGACAACGTGTTTCTGAGGCCTCCTTCGGTCAGCGGAAGAAAGGTGGAGAAGGTGGAGCTAGAGCGGTGGAGAAGGTGGCTGACTGACCGATGGCTTACACAATTCTTCAGTCCTCAGCACCCAGGGCTGATAGGTTCAAGCAACCATCATAAGCGTCTGCATTATATGGTGCAGGAATATCTAGGGGCAAGAGCAATTGAGCATCCACTGAGTTACTGGGTCTTGAGGATGGACCACTGTCAGGAACTTGCTCAATGTGCAATCAAGCTACTGACCTGTCCTGCATCCAGCATGCTTTCTGAATGGACATTTAGTGCTGCTGGAGGGTTAGTAACAAAAAACAAAAAGCTCACATTTATAAAAAATGAATCAATCCTGGATCAGCAGCTATCAAGCCCCTGATGCTGATGTAACTGATTGAATTTGCTAGGGATCTGGGATCCCTTGAAGACTGCCTATGCTGCCTATCCTATTCCTCCTGAATCCTGATGATGCTAGCTTCCAACAATATTATGGGTTTAGAGCACCACCAACACCCAAGGCCCAATTTTTCTGCACCTGTTTAACAGGGGCATGTCATTAACATTTTTGAAATATTTAACAGCATTGTATCAGAGAAATAGACAAAGGACGGCAACTAATGGCCATTCCCAACATAGCTGCTTCAGGCGCATGCCTGTGCGAGCGAACGAACGTTCATGCACGAACGAACTTTTGACGCACACGGATGCGCGGGGACAAAAGTAGTAAGCAGTAACGAAAACTTCGGTGCCCTCTGGGCTATTTAAACCTGCCACTGACAAGAATACTTTGCAGGATTTTCTCTCAGCTCCCCTGTGGTTCCTGTGTTCCTGTTATCCTGATCGATCTCCTGATTATCTGACCCGGCTTGTCCTGACCTTGTACCTGTTCTCCTGTCCTAACCCCTGGCTTGCTTCATGGACTACTCTCCTGGCTTGTTCCGTTGCTGACCCGGCTTGCCCTGTGACCTTGCTCAGTCTTGCTCCTGTGTACCGTACCGGCTACCCCTTCTGGTGTATGGATGTCTCACAGTGTATGACCTTGGCTTGGCATCTGACCCTGTCTCCAGCTTACTCCTCACGGAATTGCAAGCACGCCAGTATCCACCAGCAGTTCCTGTGACTTCCTGCCTCCAAGCCTCCTGGAATATCCTACTGGCAACCCGTGCTTCTTTGGACACTGCTCCTCTGTCTCATCTCCAGGGTAACTGTGCACTTAGCCGCAAGAGAAGCCCTCTAACATCTCGGCCTCACACCTGGTTCGTGACAGTATAATCCAGCCAGAATGTCTGAGGCCGATAGAGGTGCTTCCCCACTGGAGGCTCTCTGTCAACAGGTTGCTTCTCTCACCCAGGCCGTGCAGAGATTACAAGAAGGCTACTTCCAGCTGGAAGGTCATTTGCAGCATCTAGCAGTGTTTCCGGCCCAAGTGGACCAAGCCGCCCCGTCTACCAGCTCTGCAACTCCGGAACGTTCCACCACTCACACCATGGTCGTTCCTCCTCCTGAGCCCAGAGTCCCCACACCTGAACGCTTCTCAGGAGATCGGAAGAAGTTCAGAGCCTTCCAGAATGCCTGCATGCTTTACCTAGCTCTACAGCCACAGACTTTTTCTCTGGAAACAAAGTGGGGTTTGTCATCTCTTTACTTTCAGAAGAACCCCAAACCTGGGCTCGCAGTCTTTTGGAACAAAAAGATCCAGTCATCAACTCCTTAGACTTGTTCTTCGAGGCTATGGCATGTTTGTACGACGACCCCCAGCAGGCGGCCACCGCAGAAGCTACTCTCCATAACCTTCAACAAGGAAAAAGGCCTGTGGAAGACTATACTGTAGAATTCCATAAACTGTCTGCAGACACAAAATGGAATGAGGCTGCCCTGCGATATCAATATCGCCAAGGACTTTCTGAATCCCTCAAGGATGAACTAGCCAGAGTAGCACCCCCGGCTACCTTGGAGGGCTTGATACAACTGGCTACCCAGCTTGACAGGCGTATGAGGGTGCGCCGCTTTGAAAGATCCCAAAGCTTCTGGCCTACCTGGATGTTACCTAGGGTCTCTTTACCCCCAGCGACGGCACCCCCAGCTGTCTCAACACCCGAAGTAGAGCCGATGCAGATTGGACTGGTCCGTTCAGCCTTACCTCCTGAAGAGAATGCCCGCCATCGACAGACCAACCTCTGTGTGATCTGCGGGGCCTCTGGACATTTACTTCGTACCTGTCCTGTCAGACCCAGTAAGTCTTCTCCTCGTTGTCCTGTCCATCTCCCGTTGGTAGAATCTTCCCCATATCACCTTATTCTCCATGTGTCTCTGCAGGTGGTGGGAGAGGAGGTCCAGCTACCAGCCATAGTTGACTCAGGTGCCTGTAGCTGCTTTCTGGACTTGACCCTGGCCAAGAATCTCGGCATCGCACTACGTCCCAAGAAGCAGCAACTTGCAATCCGCTTGGTGATGGCTCCCCGCCCAGTTCTGGGCCTGTTAATCAAGATACTGTGCCCCTTCTTACTGTGACCCAATCCGGCCACCAGGAGTACCTCCGCTTTGACGTCTTGCATTCCCCTCTGTTTCCCGTCATCTTGGGCACTCCATGGCTTCAGGCGCATAATCTGCAAATTGATTGGGCCAGTAGGAAGATTCAGTTTTCTTCACCTTACTGTCAGCAGAGCTGTTTTCTCCCTGATATGAAAGAAACTGCTAATTGCCTGGCAGTTCAATCCACGTCCAGCATCCATCAGAATAAACTACCTGCCTATAAAGACCTTTCAGACATTTTTGACAAAAAGAATGCTGATGTTCTACCACCCCATCGATCCTACGATTGTCCTATCGAGTTATTACCTGGTTTTGAAATTCCTTTCGGCCGCATCTTCCCACTGTCAGAAAAAGAACTGAAAACTCTTCAGGCAAATCTTGATGAAAATTTGGAAAAAGGGTTTATCCGTCCTTCCTCTTGCCCCGCAGGAGCTGGCATTTTCTTCGTAGAGAAGAAGGATAAGACTCTTAGACCCTGTGTGGATTATAGGGAGTTGAACAAGATTACCATAAAAAAATGCTTTCCACTGCCTCTCATCCCAGAACTATTTCAAAGATTCCACAATGCTCGGATCTTCTCTAAACTTGATCTCCGTGGGGCTTATAACTTAATTCGCATCCGCGAGGGTGACGAATGAAAGACAGCATTCAGGACCCGTTTTGGACACTTTGAGTATTTAGTGATGCCCTTCGGACTGTGCAATGCTCCTGCCACATTCAAGCATCTAGTGAATGACATCTTTTGGGAGTTCCTAGACCACTTCGTCATTGTTTATCTGGATGACATTCTCATTTTTTCAGCCACCCTTGAACTTCACAGATCACATGTCAGGAGAGTTTTGGCAACATTAAGGGAACATGGACTTTATGTAAAAGCTGAGAAATGCAACTTCGAAAAAAGTTCAATACAGTTCCTAGGGTTTATCATGTCCACAGACGGAATTTCTATGGACCCCCAGAAGGTCAAGGCTATTTTGGACTGGCCCGCTCCTACAGATAAGAAAGGAGTACAGAGGTTTGTGGGGTTTGCTTCATCGACTACTCTCCTGGCTTGTTCCGTTGCTGACCCGGCTTGCTCTGTGACCTTGCTCAGCCTTGCTCCTGTGTACCGTACCGGCTACCCCTTCTGGTGTATGGACTGTCTCACCGTGTATGACCTTGACTTGGCTTCTGACCGTGTCTCCAGATTACTCCTCACGGAGTTGCAAGCAGGCCAGTATCCACCAGCAGTTCCTGTGACTTCCTGCCTCCAAGCCTCCTGGAATATCCTACTGGCAACCCGTGCTTCTTTGGACACTGCTCCCCTGTCCCATCTCCAGGGTAGCTGTGCACTTAGCCGCAAGGGAAGCCCTCTAACATCTCGGCCTAACACCTGGTTCGTGACAATAGCCTGTTCCTGCGCTCAACAAAAGTAACTGTGAGGGGTTACATTGTTCTGCCAACACCCAAGGCCCAATTTTTATGCACCTGTTTGCCCGGGGCATGTTATTACAATTTTTAAAATAATTTACAACAGCAGGGTCCGTTCCTGCCCCCAACAAGAGTAATTGTGAGGGGTTACAGCATTCTGCCACCACCAACACCCAAGGCCCAATTTTCCTGCACCTGTTTGACTGGGGCATGTCATTACAGTTTTTCAAATAATTTACAACAGTAGGGCCTGTTCCTGCACCCAACAAGAGTAACTGTGAGGGGTTACAGTGTTCTGGCACCACCAACACCTAAGGCCCAATTGTCCTGCACCTGTTTGACTGGGGCATGTCATTACATTTTCTAAAATAATTTACAACAGCAGGTCCAGTTCCTGCGCTCAGCAAGAGTAATTGTGAGGGGTTACAGTGTTCTGCCACCATCAGCACCCGCCCAATTTTTCTGCACCTGTTTGCCTGGGGCATGTCATTACAATTTTTAAAATAATTTACAACAGCAGGGCCCGTTCCTGCACCCAACAAGAGTAATTGTGAGGGGTATGTCATTACAATTTTGAAGAGTGCAGTCCCCGTAGTATATATAATACAGTTCAGACTATATGGTGCAGTCAGTATAGTATATATAACACAGTGTATTGAAGTGGTTAAAGAGCACCCCGCACCAAAATTGAAAAAAAAAATGCGTGAGTACCCCCCCAAAATCCAAACCAGACCCTTCAGGTCTAGTATGGATTTTAAGGGGAACCCTGCGCCAATTTTTTTTTTAAAAATGGCGTGGGGGTCCCCCCAAAATCCACACCAGACCCTTATCCAAGCATGCAACCTGGCAGGTCAAGATTAGGGATGGGCCAAACACCCCCGGTTCGGTTCGCACCAGAACACACGAACAGGCAAAATATTGTGTGAACATGCGAACACCGTTAAAGTCTATGGGACCCCAACATGAGAAATCAAAAATGATTATTTGAAAGGCTTATATGCAAGTTATTGCCCTAAAAAGTGTATTGGGACCCGGGTCCTGCCCTAGGGGACATGTATCAACGCAAAAAAAAGTTTTTAAATCAATCGTTTTTCAGGAGCAGTGATTTTAAGAATGCTCAAAGTGAAACAATAAAAATGAAATATTCCTTTAAATAATGTACCTGGGGGGTCCCCCTAGTCTGCCTGTAAAAAGGGCGCACAACTGTGAGGTTTAGAACAGTGCCAGAGCAAAATGATATTTGTAAAGGAAAAAATGTCATTTAAAACCGCACTCACGGCTGTTCCCGGCAATAGATAAAAATCACTGAAAAAAAATGTGTAGGGTCCCTTCCCAGTCCATACCAGGCCCTTCGGATCTAGTATGGATTTTAAGGGGAACCCCACACCAAAATTTAAAAAAAAATTGACGTGGGGTCTCCCCTATAATCCAAACCAGACCATTATCCAAGCATGCAACCTGACCGTCCAGGATAGGGGGGGACGAGCGAGCGCCCCCCTTCCCTTTTGAATGGTACCAGGCTACATGCCCTCAACATGGGAAGTATGGGGGCTTTGGGGCATGGGGCTCTGTGCCCCCCACCCCAAAGCACCTTGTCCCAATGTTGATGGGGACAAGAGCCTCATCCCCACAACCCTGGGCTGTGGTTGCGGGGGTCTACAGGCAGGGAGCTTATCGGAATCTGGAAGCCCCCTTTAATAAGGGGGCCCCCAGATCTCGTCTCACCATGTGAATTAGTATTGGGTACTAATACCATACCACGCCACATGTCCTCAACATGGGGAGGGGGTGCTTTGGGGTCCCCCAAAGCACCTTTTCCCCATGTTGATGGGGAAGAAGGGCCTTTTCCCGACAACCCTGATGTCACGTATCAGGTTGGAGGCCAAAGTGCTGGAAGGGCTCCCCTTGCAGCTGAGTGCAGCACAACCCCTGAAGGTGGTACAGGGAATGCAGTACCCACAGAAGCAGGGTTTGCCTGGATGCTGAAGACTGGTAGCCAGGAGCAGCTGGAGCAGGCTGTGAAACTGGGGAGCGTGGCTGTCACCAGGAGTACCGTGCAGTGGAGCAAACAGGGATGCAGAGCTGGAACCCAGGCCGGGGGTCAAACACAGTAAAGCAGTCTGTAACTGAATCAAGGGGGGTAAACTTGGAGCAAGCCAGGTCATACACTTGAAGGCAGACAAGAGGGAGTCCAGGAGCCAATCCGGGTCATACACAGGGGAGCAGGCAGAAGCAGAGTCTGGATACAAGCGAAGGGGTCAAGCCAGGAGATCAGGATACACAGGAGAGCAGGTCAAGGTGAGCCGGGTCGGTATCGGGTAAACAGCAGGATACAAGATCACAGGGTCACAGAAAGCTGACGATAAACCAGCAATGTGTTGCTCTCAGCGGCAGGCTTAAATAGGCAATTTGGTAGCAGGATCTGTCATGCTATGCGCGAACATGCCATGGCATCTTCTATTGTGTCTGCCCGCTCTGATTCGCAATTCTTCTGCCAGTGTGCATGAGAGGGCGTCTATTTCCCCGACACCTGGCTGGTGGTTGTCGTGGTCTGCGGGAGGGTGCTTATCTGAATCTGGAAGCCCCTTTAAAAAGGGGACCCCCAGTTCCCACCCCCCATGTGAATGAGTATTGAGCACATCATACCCCTAACCATTCACCAAAAAAGCTATGAAATATAAAAAAAAACAAGAGTCGTTTTTTGGCAAGTCCTTTATTAAAAAAAAACTCTGTCTTCTCTCTGATTAGAGTTGAGCGAACACCTGGATGTTCGGGTTCAGCGGGTTCAGCCGAACTTCACGAAAAAGTTTGGGTTCGGTACTGAACGTTACCCGAACTTGACCCCGGACCCCGAACCCCATTGGAGTCAATGGGGACCTGAACTTTTCGGCACAAAAATGGCTGTAAAAAAGTCCTGGCAAGTGCTAGAGAGCTGCAAAAGGAAGTAAAATGGGGGTAAGAGTAGGACAAGTGCCCTACAAAAAAATGGGGATAGGGAAAATAACTTAAAATCAAATAATAAAAATAAAAATGGCAAGGGAGGGTGGATGTGGAGTAGGAGCCCAGAGGTTGACTAGGCCGTGACCGCAGCAGTGTAGGTGGAAGTGGTGGTGGTGGTGGTGGAGGAGGAGGAGTAGGTAGCCAACACCTTTTGTTGTTTGTTTGTTTTTTTTTTCTAATTGGGTAGCCCCAAAATATTGAGGCATATTCAAAATAACAAGTATACCAATGGCTGTGTGAGGCTGGTCTAAATGTCTATTCTGCACAAGGTACAGACAAGTCTTCTGGGATCCATGCCTGGTTCATTTTAATAAAGGTTAGCTTGTCCACGTTGGCTATGGACAGGCGGCTGCGCTTGTCTGTGATAACGCCCCCTGCCGTGCTAAACACACGTTCAGACAATACACTGGCTGCAGGGCAGGCTAGAACCTCCAAGGCATAAATGGCAAGCTCAGGCCATGTGCCCAATTTGGAGACCCAGAAGTTGAATGGGGCAGACCCATCAGGCAGTATGTATACGCGTGTGCACATATACTGTTCCACCATGTTGCTGAAATGCTGCCTCCTGCTAAGACCTTTCCTATCAGCTGGTGGTGCTGTTTGTTGTGGCGGACTGCTGACAAAGCTTTGCCACATTTCGGCCATGCTACCCCTGCCTTCTGAGGTGCTGGCGGTGGCACAGCTGCATTGGTGGCCTCTTCCTCCTTCTCCTCTGCCTTCGCCTTGTGCTTCCACTGAGCCCCCAGTGTCATTTGGGAATGCCCTCAGCAGCGCCTCTATCAGTGTGCGCTTGTAGTCGCGCATCTTCCTCTCAAGCTCCAGTGAGGGAATTAAGGACGGCACGTTGTCCTTGTAATGGGGATCTAGCAGGGTGGCCACCCAGTAATCAGAACAAGTTACAATGTGGGCAACTCGGCTGTCATTGCGCAGGCACTGCAGCATGTAGTCGGCCATGTGTACCAGGCTGCCCAGAGGCAAAGACAAGCTGTCTTCTGTGGGAGGTGTATCAACTGTGTCCTCCGTATCCCCCCAGCCAAGCTCCAGTGATGCCCACGAGCTGCGTTGGGTGCCACCCTGCTGCAGTTCCTCCTTCTCCTCCTCATGATGATCTTCCTCGTCCTCCTCATCCTCCAGAACTGGGCCCTGGCTTGAATATTTTTGACCTGGCCTATGCTTGTGCAGGAACCCACCCTCCGAGCCACTTGTGAATGACTAGCCTGATAACTGTGGAAATGACCCCTCTTCCTCCTCCACCTCCTCCTCATCCTCCTGTGCCACATCCTCTTCCATCATGGCCCGAAGTGTTTTTTCAAGGAGACATAGAAGTGGGATAGTAACCCTGAGAACAGCGTCATCAGCACTGGCCATGTTGGTGGAGTACTCGAAACACCGCAATACAGTACACAGGTCTCACATGGAGGCCCACTCATTGGTGGTGAAGTGGTGCTGTTCCACAGAGTGACTGACCCATGTGTGCTGCAGCTGAAATTCCACTATTGCCAGCTGCTGCTCGCACAGTCTCTCCAGGATGTGCAAGGTGGAGTTCCACCTTGTGAGCACATCGCATAGGAGGCGGTGAGTGGGAAGGCCGAAGTTCCTCTGCAGCGCAGACAGGCGAGCAGCAGCAGGGTGAGAACGCCGAAAGTGCGCACAGATGGCCCGCACTTTATGCAGCAGCTCTGACATATCCGGGTAGTTTTTTAGAAATTTCTGTACCACCAAATTCAGCACATGTGCCAGGCAAGTGATGTGCGTCAAACCGGCTAGGCCCAGAGCCGCTACGAGATTTCGCCCATTGCCGCACACCACCAGGCCGGGCTTGAGGCTCAGTGGCAACAACCACTCATCGGTCTGTTGTTCAATGCCCGTCCACAGCTCCTGCGCAGTGTGGGGTTTATCACCCAAACATATCAGTTTTAAAACAGCCTGCTGTCATTTCCCCCTGGATGTGCTGAAGTTGGTGGTGAAGGTGTTACGCTGAGCGGATGAGGAGGTGGTAGAGGAGGAGGAAGCGTAGTAGGAGGAGGAGGCAACAGGAGGCAAAGACAAATGCCCTGCAATCCTGGGTGGCGGAAGGACATGCGCCAAATGGCTAGCCACCTCAGGCCCACCCACCACTACATTTGCCCAGTGTGCAGTTAGCGAGATATAGCATCCCTGCCCATGCTTACTGGTCCATGTATCAGTGGTTATGTGGACCTTGCCACAGATGGCGTTGCGCAGTGCACACTTGATCTTGTCCCCGACTTGTTTGTGCAGGGAAGGGATGGCTCGCCTGGAAAAGTAGTGGCGGCTGGGAACCACATACTGTGGGACAGCCACCACCATCAGGTTTTTAAAACTGTCCGTGTCCACAAGACGCAATGACAGCATTTCAAAGGCCAGGAATTTGGAAATGCTGGCATTCAGGGCCAGGGATCCCGGGTGGGTAGGGGGTTACTTCCTCTTTTTCTCCAGTGTTTGGGAGATGGAGAGCTGTAAGCTTCCATGGGACCCTTTGGAAATGCTTGGGAACGGTGGCGGTGCTGTCACATGCTCTGTTTGCTGGGTGGCAGTTGACACTGTCACTGTAGAGGTGGAGGAAGCAGCGGAAGAGGAAGCAGGAGGAGGCCGAGACCTTTTTTGGATTTTGAGGTAATTATTCCAATGCAGCTTGTGCCTTGAATTTAGATGCCTGATCATGCAGGTTGTGGTCAGGTTTAGAACATTTATGCCTAGGCTCAAGCTATCATTGCACAGCTTGCAAACCACTCGTGTCTTGTCGTCAGCACATTGTATGAAGATCTGCCATGCGGGGGAACGCCTTTGAGCTGCCTTTGGTGTGCTAGGTCCCTGGGTGCGGTGGGTAGTAGCAGGCCTACTGTCTAGGGGAAGCTCACTCCGCTTTTGCAACCTGCTTCCTCTTTTACTGTGCTGGTGCCTCTATGCGCCACCTCTTCCTCCAAATTGCACACGTCACTCGCATAACCTTCATTCCATGTGGGGTCTAGGACCCCATCATCCTCCTCCACGTCATCTTCCACCCACCCTTCACCACTGCCCTCCTTGTCAGTCTGCACACTGAGGAAAGCTGCAGCAGTTGGCACCTGTGTTTCGTCATCATCAGTGACGTGCTGCGCTGGTGTTTCCATGTCCTCATCCTGCAACAGAAGTTGTTTTGACCATCGATGCACTCAATGTCTTCCACTTCTGGGGTAGGGCTATGTGGATGGCCCACGGAAAGCACACCAGGAGAGTCATCAAAAAGCATAAGAGTCTCTTGCATGACTTGGGGCTCAGACAGCTTGGCTAATTTACAAGGGGCTGAGGTGAAAGACAGATGGCCATTGGGTTCAGGTGCCAACTCTGAGCTTTCATCAGGGGTCTGGGAGGGAGACAATGTGAAGGAACTGGAGGCATTGTCAGCCACCCAATCTACTATCGCCTGTACTTGTTCTGGCCTCACCATTCGTTGAGCGGCATTCGGGCCTAACATATAACGTTGGAGGTTCTATCGGCTACTCGCACCTGAGGAAGGTGTTTCACTAATGCGTGTAGCTGGCACAGATCAACCATGTCCTCTCCTTCCAACAGGAGCTTCAGCAACACCACCAACACCAGCAGCACCAGCAGCACCACGACCATGTCCCTTATTTGACGGTCTCCTCATTCTGCCCACAAATGTACTATGTAGCACTATTTAAGTATTTATTAATACAAAAAAAATGAATAATACATTCTTCTTCTTCTACAGGAGCAACAGGAACCTGGCCCTATAGAACTAGGAGATGATTTTAGAACAATTATCTGTCCCTTACAGGACCAGCAGGAACCTCTCCATTTAGAACTAGAAGATGATTATAGAACAATAATCTGCCCTTTACAGCAACAGCAGAAACCTGATCCTATAGGAGTAGGCGATGATTTTAGAACAATTATTTGTCCCTTACAGGACCAGCAGGAACCTCTCCCTTTAGAACTAGGAGATGATTATAGAACAATAATCTGTCCCTTACAGCAACAGCAGGAACCTGACCCCATAGGAGTAGGCGATGATTTTAGAACAATTATTTGTCCCTTACAGAACCAGCAGGAACCTCTCCCTTTAGAACTAGGAGCTGATTATAGAACAATAATCTGTCCCTTACAGCAACAGCAAGAACCTGACCCCATAGGAGTAGGCGATGATTTTAGAACAATTATCTGTCCCTTACAGGACCAGCAGGAACCTCTCCCTTTAGAACTAGGAGATGATTATAGAACAATAATCTGTCCCTTACAGCAACAGCAGGAACCTGACCCTATAGGAGTAGGCGATGATTTTAGAACAATTATCTGTCCCTTACAGGACCAGCAATAACCTCTCCCTTTAGAACTAGGAGATGATTATAGAACAATAATCTGTCCCTTACAGCAACAGCAGGAACCTGACCCTATAGGAGTAGGCGCTGATTTTAGAACAATTATCTGTCCCTTACAGGACCAGCAATAACCTCTCCCTTTAGAACTAGGAGATGATTATAGAACAATAATCTGTCCCTTACAGCAACAGCAGGAACCTGACCCTATAGGAGTAGGCGCTGATTTTAGAACAATTGTCTGTCCCTTACAGGACCAGCAGGAACCTCCCCCTTTAGAACTAGGAGATGATTATAGAACAATAATCTGTCCCTTACAGCAACAGCAGGATCCTGACCCTATAGGAGTAGGAGATGATTTTAGAACAATTATCTGTCCCTCTAAGCAGTAAACTCTACCTAGTCCAGTCAGATCGTTCTGTAATGCAGGATGAGATCTGCAA
>BLSH010501847.1:26097-38487 GCA_018402905.1 Glandirana rugosa
ATTACCATTAAACAGGGAGTGTGGTCGTCGTCCTTGGAGAGGGATATGGTCATACTCTACTAAAATATTTCCATTAGACAGGAAGTGTTGTCGTCGTCCTTGGAGAGGGATATGGTCATTCTCTACTAAAATCTTGTGATTAGACAGGGAGTGTCGTGGTGGTCCTTGGAGAGGGATGAGACCATACTCTACTAAAATCTTACGATTAGGCAGGGAGTGTCGTGGCGGTCCTTGGAGAGGGATGAGGTCATACTCTACCAAAATCTTACGAATAGACAGGGAGTGTCGTGGCGGTCGGGACAGATTATCATTCTAAAATCATCTCATACGCGAGCAGGGAGAGGTTCCTGGCGGTGCTGTGAGGGACAGATTAGCGTTCTAAAATCATCTCATAATGGAGTAGGGAGTGGTTCCTGGCGGTGCTGTGAGGGACAGATAAGCATTCTAAAACCATCTCATACTGGAGTAGGGAGAGGTTCCTGGCGGTGCTGTGAGGGACGGATTAGCATTCTAAAATCATCTCATACCAGAGTAGGGAGAGGTTCCTGGTGGTGCTGTGAGGGACAGATTAGTGTTCTAAAATCATCTCTTACTGGTATAGGGAGAGGTTCCTGCTGCTGTTGTGAAGGACAGATTACCTTTATAAAATCATCTCATACTGGTATAGGGAGAGGTTCCTGCTGCTGGTGTGAGGGACAAATTACCATTATAAAATAAGCTCATACTGGTATAAGGGGAGGTTCCTGCTGCTTTTATGAGGGACAGATTAGTGTTATAAAATAATCTCTTACTAGTATAGGGAGAGGTTCCTGGCAGTGCTCTGATGGACAGATTAGTGTTCTAAAATCATCTCATACTGGTATAGGGAGAGGTTCCTACTGCTGGTGTGAGGGACAGATTACTGTTATAAAATCATCTCATACTGGTATAGGGAGAGGTTCCTGCGGCTGGTGTCAGGGACAAATTAACGTTATAAAAACATCTCATACTGGAGTAAGGAGAGGTTCCTGCTGCTGGTGTGAGGGACAAATTAACGTTATAAAATCATCTCATACTTTTATAGGGAGAGGTTCCTGCTGCTGGTGTGATGAACAGATTAGCATTAAAAAATCATCTCATACTGGTATAGGGAGAGGTTCCTGGTACTGCTGTGAGGGACAAATTATCGTTCTATAATCATCTCATACTAGAGTAGGGAGAGGTTCCTGGCGGTGCTGTGAGGGTTCAGGTTAGCGTTCTAAAATCATCTCATAATGGAGTAGGGAGAGGTTCCTGGCGATGCTGTGAGGGACAGATAAGCATTCTAAAATCATCCCATACTGGAGAAGGGAGAGGTTTCTGGTGGTGCTGTGAGGGACAGATTAGTGTTCTAAACTCATCTCATACTGGAATAGGGAAAGGTTCCTGACAGAGCTGCGAGGGACAGATTAGTGTTCTAAAATCATCTCATACTGGTATAGGAAGGGGTTCGTGCTGCTGGTATGAGGGACAGATTACGTTATAAAATCATCTCATACTGGTATAGGGAGAGGTTCCTGCTGCTGGTGTGAGGGACAGATAAAATTATAAAATCATGGGGCGTGGCTTGACGGGATCCGTGAGAGGACGTGCGAGTGGAGAGCTCCGGTCCCATCCACAACAATCTTGCCGAATCCAAGCTCTAGAGATAGTAGTGAGAGGTGCCCACTGCTAGCCGTAGGATAATCTATTCCGTGCCGCTGGCCAGACCGAAATTGAGCGGTGGAATGGGCCACGCGAGCGGCGACACTAGGCCACACGGCTGACTGGGCACTTTCCTGGCCATCCATACCACTGCCAGGCCATCCAGCAAGCCTGTCAACCAGGCAAGGTCCTAGGGAGCTCCGATTGCCATTTACAGCATCCGACCGTGTATCCTGGCGCGGCGGCCACAAATTTAGCCCGCGGCTTCATTTGCGGCCTAACGCGGCCGCCATCTTGCTACACCCAACCCGCTCTTCTGCAGCCTGATCTTGCCTGGAGACCCAGATTTAAGCCCAGAAGGACACTGGCCTGCACCTCAACACCCTCTACAGTGGCCTATACAGCAAAACAGTGAGTACCCCTAACTGTGACCCCTAAGGCTAATTTCACGGCGGCCATATTGATACACCTAAGCTACTTCAGAGTGATGGTCCCTTAGCTCTGTAGTCCCAAGTGTGCATGGACTGCTATCTGCCTAAAAGGGGATTCAAAACCTATCTACCACATACAGAATATGGGCAAAGACAAGGGCAAGCAACCGCGATCCCGTTCGCGCTCTCCCAGGGGCCCGACGGGACAGCTGAGTCAAACTATCCCAGAACTCTTCCGCACCCAGCCAAGACAGACCGAGGCCTCATCGCAGGCCTCCACTTGCGTATCGCACGCTGCTAACCAGAACACTTCAAACACACAACGCTCTCAGATGGAGATGCAGGGTGACCATCCACTCTGCCTTAGCGACTTGAGGGCAGTGGTAACAGACATTAAAAGTGCCCTGACAGCTGCAATTGCTGACCTGCGTCATGACATACAGGGGATCGCAGCAAGGACAGACGCCGTGGAAGAAGTAACTCGCCACCAAGACACCGCCATCAAACACTTACAACAGACATCAGGTGCCCATTCGACCTTGCTCAGAGACCTCCACAGACATCTAGAGGATCTGGACAACAGGGGTCGCCGTCACAACTTGCGGGTGAGGGGCATCCCAGAAGCAATCGAACCGAACCAGATTGCATGTGCAACCATTGCAATCTTCAATGATGTCCTAGGTAGACCACCTGAAGCCCCCAGACTATGAGCGTCTTCATAGAGCTCTCAGACCTAGGGGGGGAGACACTGACTCCCCCCCGGAGATGTCATATGCTGTCTGGTGAACTTTAAATTGAAATAAGACATCCTGAGAGGAGCCAGGGATAGACGAGAGATTCTTTTCCGTGGTACAGAAATTAAGATTTTCCAAGATCTTTCCCGAATAACGCTCCAGAACAGAAGAACCCTTCGCTCCCTGCTCGACGTGCTCCGCACCAAAGGGATACAGTGCTGATGGAAGTTCCCCTTCTTCCTAACGGCATATTCTCAGGGCCACACAGCCAATCTGCGGGTGCACGAGGAGCTGAGAGCCTTCTGTGAGACCCTGAATATACATGTGGTGAGCGTCCCAGACTGGTATGGTGACCAACATAGGCCTTCCCTAAACCGAACAACTTCCATGGAGGCCATACTGGTGAGAGATGACTTCCACATCCGCAGACGACGGTCAACCTCCCCAAGGCCTCAGCGTCTACCTCAGAACCACGGTGGCCCCTCCAGTCCAACAGCCTCGCCAGTCCACAGAAAGCAGAGGCAAGAGGGCCCTGCATAAACTCTTTGCACACTTGTGGTAACCAGGAAACCCTTGAGGCGTCCACTGCCCCTTCCAATCTATCCCTCTGATCTGTGACCTTAGACTGCATTCCCCCATATCACCACCTGCCCCTACGCGTACTCCAATACTGGACTTACCTTCAGCCCCCCTGCCCTCCCCCCTGACGTGGTTCCTCAAGAGATGGGATTACCTCCCAGATGTCGTACCTCCTGGAGGACAAACTTGGAACTATACACTCCCACACCTGAACACAAAATATCAGACAAGGGCTGATAACTCCCCTAACCTCAGGAAGCGAGCAATGAAGAGACGCGGGGACTGCCTCCCTACCCCTTTAACATTGATTTCTACTTCCCTATCCTCCCCTTATCTCTTGAACTTTAAGGTGTAACTTATGGAAAGCGATCAGTAGTGGAACAACCTTTACCCCCTCCTATCTGAAGACTTGTAAGCGTCTACCCATACCGAAACTAACTATGGCCCGGACATACTCTCCCCCGAGTTTATCAGATGAGCTGACTCAACAAGTCGATGAGCGAATCTGGAATATAGATAGAAGGCATATGTGTGTTTCTTAGGATGCAGGTGTATTGGTGGTTGTACATATGGATGTCTACACTATTATAGAATTTCTGCTACCTCACCCTGTCTGTATGAGCTATAGGTATACTATTTAGGAATCCCGCCTTAGGGAGTAAAGCAATCAGAATCCGTCATAGAGCTGAAGCCTTAAAGTAAGTAGACGCAGCCACCCGACCCGTTAGCTAACACTGAAAGGCCGAAACATTGTCGGCCACCACATATGAGGCAAGAGTAAAGACCCATCCTGCTCTCACCTAATGTGCAGGCACTAGCGTATCTTGACCTTACTACCCCCTTACACCTCCCAAGAGCTTTCACCAGAAGCTAAGTTTTAAAAAAAAAAGGGGGTAGACAGAAAGAAGATAGGACAGGACTAGAGGAAGGGATATAATATAATATGAGGATCGGCGTCGGGTGTAGGGGACAGGGGAGGGAGTATCCGTGGGGGTGGGAATAGAACAGAAATCAGGTATAATAAGCTTGACACATCCTCATAAAGACTTTAAGCCAGACTGAGTCAGAAGAAAACAGTCCCCCATGATCGGAAGACACACTCTGTCTCATACCGAAATAGCGTTCCCTAAATATGAGAATCATTCCTAGACCCTCCTTTAGAAAGACACGAAGCTGCAGACACACACAACGTACTGGAGCTTGAACAGATAGACTTACTCCTAGTTCCCTTAAGAGAATATGACATCCCTCCACCGACAGGTTTAGTGGGTGGTGGAGAGTTTAAGTTTTACTACCCCCTAACTAATCGCTCCTGAGAGAGCCACACCTCTAAATTCCAAGTAGGGACTTGGGGGTATTTCCGTTATGTCCGTTATCTGAAAGTTTAATGTTCAGGTTTCAAGTTAGTTGCTTAGTAGACTCTATCTGAATCATTGGCGATTTTCATGCAGTGTTATGGTTACTCGGTGTGGCGCATCGCCCTACCTTTCTACTTTTATGTTTTCATGTATATGCTTACTTGTGTTTCTAGGTGAAATCATTACTAGACCCTTTAGACGTCCGACTTGTCAAATGGTCGCGACCACCTGGAGCTCACACCGGCTGTGAACGTCTAGCAATTATTACACCAGGAAGGTAAGACGACACAAGCCCCTTTCACCCCCCCTTACTCCCACAACTTCTCGACACTTACTTTGCCCGCTTTCAAGCAACTCCCCAAACGTATTATACTGTTTCCCATGCACACGTGGATACCCCACCGTAGGAACTCCCGGACACCAGGCCCTCGTCCCACAAGAGGGAGATTAATACCTCCCTCACCTATACCCAGAACTTGGACATCACGCCAGGGTAGGGAAGCAGGTTCTCCTCTACCACTGGTGATTTTCATACCCTCTTCTCTCACAACCCCACCCCTACCAGTTCCACCTTCCTACCCCATCGCTAGTCTCACATCCCAAGCCTTTCCTGCGCACCTTTCCCCTCCCCATCCCCCGATCTTTCCCAATTTCTATGACAGCCAAGTTATATACCAGACACACCGAAGGCAAAGAGCCGTGTAATAAATTAACTCCTTTGCACAGGCAGTTGGACCAAAATACACCCTCATACACAATGACCCAACCGTCCAACTTTGACACCAATGAAACTGCTAAGCTTAAAATAGTATCCCTCAACGTAAAAGGATTGAATATCCCAGAAAAACGTAGCCAAGCGCTCTCGTTAATGCATAAACTCAAAGCGGACATTGTGTTCCTTCAGGAAACGCACTTTAGATCGACCTCTATACCCAGGATAACCTCCAGACGTTCCCCCATGTTTTACCATGCCAACAATGACCTAGCTAAAACCAAGGGGGTTACCATCCTTATAGCAAGTCACCTCCACTGGCAACTCATGGACTCGGTGGAGGACAGGGAAGGCAGATATCTGTTCCTGAAGGGTATAATTCGGGGTAGGCTGGTGACTTTAGCTAATGTCTACAGTCCCAATACAGCTCATGTTACCTTCTTCAGAATGATCACTGAACTGCTTACAGGCTTCCAATCTGGCTTAACTATTCTAGGTGGGGATTTCAACCTCTCCCTAAATCCTCTTATAGATACCTCGAACGGTACTTCGGCTCTGCCCTACCGGGCACTGCGGCGGATTAAAACCCAACTCCAACTCCTTGGTCTACATGATACATGGAGAACGCAACACCCTGGCGAGAAGGACTTTACCTTCTTTTCTGCCCCACACAATAAGTACAGTAGAATAGATTACTTATTTGTAACTCAAAACAACCTAACATACCTTTTGAACACCTCCATTGAAACTATGGTGCTTTCTGACCACCATCCAATAACGATGACCCTAACTTTCCCTGAAAGGATCCCCCTAACTAAGATTTGGCGTCTAGACTCCTCCCTACTGACATCAGAACATGACATGAAAGGGATTGAACAAGAGCTGAGAGATTTCTTCCTACTTAATGACACGCCTGAGGTGAATCCACTTACTCAGTGGGAGGCACACAAATGTGTCATTAGGGGTAAATGTATAGCCCTTAAAACAGCTCTTAAAAAAGCCCGACAAGCGATGAATAACGACCTCTCGAATAAGATTAGAGCCCTAGAGTGCATGCACAAACAATCTCAGGCCCATAACACCTATCTGGAGCTAATCCAAACCAGACAACTCCAACTAGAGGAACTTAATCGGAGAACCCGCCGCAAACTCACTCTTGCCCAGAAACTCTATTATGAGCAAGGGAACAAGAGCGGAAGACTCTTAACTAAAGCCCTCCATGCCCGAAAGGCCAATTCCCGCGTGTATCTATTAAAGGATACACAAGGTCGCTCCGTATCTACAAATGAGGAGATAGCAGGCCTGTTCGAACACTTTTACAAGGGACTGTACAACCTCCCCTCTCCACGAGCTGTCACTGGGGCAAACCAAATGTGCGCAAACTTAATCCAAGATTTCCTCCAAACCTATGGCCCAAAACCTATCCCTGTTCCAGACAGAGAACAGTTTGATAAGCCCATCTCAGCTGAAGAATTCATAGTGGCAGTGAAACAACTTAAAACTGGGAAAAGTCCGGGCCCGGACGGTTTCACAGCAGCCTACTTCAAAATGTTTGCCGATATACTCACATCCCCATTCCTAAAAGCATTCAATACCCTACACCCTCAAGCACCCCAGCAACACAGATTACTAGAGGCCCATATAACCGTGGTCCCCAAAGAAGGCAAAGACACAACGGCAGTGACAAATTACAGACCGATATCCCTCCTGAATGTGGATATAAAAATTTTCGCTAAAATACTGGCCAACCATCTCTTACCTTTCCTACCCCAATTAATCGATAATGACCAAGTAGTCTTTATCCCTGGCCGGGAAGCCAGGGATAATACAACTAAAGCCCTCAATATTCACCACTGGTTAACAACGATGCGACAGAAAGGTTTCCTTCTTTCATTGGATGCGGAGAAGGCATTCGACAGGCTGGCCTGGGACTAACTAGAAGCGGTCCTTGAACACCTAGGCATTGGTTCACGGTCATTACAATTTATTATGTCTCTTTATACAACGCCAACGGCTAGAATAAAAGTTAACAGCCACCTGTCGAATGCCTTCCCCATCCGCAATGGAACCAGACAAGGATGTCCACTTTCTCCGATCTTACGATCTTATTTGTATTCACCCTGGAGTCACTCCTGCGTCACCTTAGAGCCAACCCCGACATCCAGGGAATAGCAATCAGAGACCGTACGTTTAAGCTAGCGGCATTTGCCGATGATATCCTTTTGTTCCTTCAAAACCCACTAATCATTATACCGAATCTACTGAAGGAGTTTGATTTCTTCCGCCAAATATCCAACCTGAAAATAAATTACACCACATCATACGCGTTAAATATCACACTTTCGGATGAGGAAGTAAGCCACTGCACCATGAACTTCCCCTTTAAATGGCAATCCCATGCGATTACATACTTAGGTATACATTTAACGGCACATCTCTCAGACCTATTCCAAAAAAAACATCTACACATACTTAAATCCATCACGGCCGATTTCCAGAAGTGGGACAAACCGACATTCTCTTGGTTTGGTCGTGCGGACATCCTCAAGATGAATGTCCTCCCAAGAATGCTCTACGTCCTGCAAGCTCTCCCAATCAAGCTTCCGGGAAGCTTTTTTGCAGCCTATAAACGACTGTGTCTGAACTTCCTTTGGAAACAGAAGCGCCCAAGGGTGAGCTACGATCAATTGATTAGGCCGAAAGAAAAAGGTGGAATAGGCCTTCCAGATCTCAAACATTATTATATAGCCACTCATCTGACAAGGGTGATAGATTGGAGAGTCCACGATGAACTCAAGGACTGGGTCAGTCTTGAATCTTCCTTTTCTCCCATACCTGTGAAGCTAACACCGTGGATCCCCCTGGCGCACCTCCCACAGGCAATTAGGAGACACCCACTGATCGGCCCGACGTTACAATGCTTCAGAGAAGCATGTATGAAGGGGAACATCTCGACTGCACCCGGACTGTTAACGCTGATCCGACATAACCCTGCATTTCCCCTGGGCCTTCACGGGAAATTTCTAACCGACATATGGCCACACCCCAAAATGCATGCATTCCAGTTTTTCGACGGAGAAAAGCCCCTTGACCGCACCCAGCTGATAACCAGGGAGGAACAAAGCTGTTTCCCCCACTGGGCCTACCTGCAAATCAACCACTTCCTGAGGGATCTTTCAGACAAAGTCTCCCTGTCAAGACCACTCATGCCATTTGAAACATTATACATGCAAAATTCCCCTCAGCGACATATGATATCAACACTACACTCAATGCTATTTGCTAAAACACCCCCCAACCTAGGGAAAGCCTGTAAGACTTGGGAGAGGGATTTACAGATAGACATTTCAGAAACCCAATGGGAACGCATCTATACCTTGGCACACAAGGGGTCACTAAATGTGATGGCCCAGGAAAACAAATACAAAACACTAACCAGGTGGTATCGTACACCTGCTCTATTACATAAATTCAACCCCTCCATCCCAGATACGTGCTGGAGATGTCTAGATGAAGAGGGAACGCTGCTACACATATGGTGGTCATGCCCCAAAATTCGCCCCTTCTGGGCCAAGGTCAGAGAGATCACGGAACAGGTCACTACCGTACAGGTGGAACTCTCTCCAGCCCATTTATTACTACACCACGTCCCGGTGCCCATGCACTCGTACTGCAGATCTCTTACTATGCACATGGTCAACTCTGCAAAATTATGCATACCAAGACACTGGAAATCTCCACACGCACCGACAGTCTCAGAATGGCTTCACCGTATTAATAAAACAGCTGAGATGGAGGAACTAATCCAGATAGCTAAAGATACACCAGCTAAATACACCCGCACCTGGGCATGTTGGACGCATTTTGTAACCACAGATAGATATAAAGAACTTATATCATCCAGCGCTCTAAACGTTTCACCCTGAATGTAATACTACTCAGCAATTCGGACACAGACACGTCCCTCTGCCTTCCTTTATGCTACCGAGCCCGTGGAGGGAGAGACCCCCGACCCCAAACAGGAGAAGAAGTCGGGGACTCACCCACCTAGGCCTAAAAGAGGAGATCCACTATGATATAGAGGTCACGGCATGAATCTAGTGACCTTCTAGTTAAGACTCATGACCTTCCCTGGGCTGTCGTGGAGACGGGAAGGACAGATAACGCCCACCCCTATCCCCAGGCTCTCCCCTTTTCCTGCTCCCCCTTCCCTTCTCTCCCCCCCTTCTAACCTGACTCCACCCCATTATTTCCTCCATACCCCCCCTCACCGAACCCCCCGCCCTACCCTTGCCAGTTTAATGAGTTGCACCTACCCACCCACAATTCGGGCCACTAAAAGCGAGACCAACATAAAGTTCTCTCCCCACGTAGATGGGAAAGAGACCACGTACTTACCTTAACCCTGCGCTAGCGTATCTTAACCAGACACCAAGTCATAGAAGAAACTCTACCACTCCTAACACACACGGATTACAGTTTGACCTACGCCTTCAGCTGACGCCCTACGGGTGTGAGCCCAGGTGACCGCGAGCCATCCAGATATAGAGGTATCTATTTATATGATGCCCTTTTAATCAACCTGAGGATTTACCACTCTGTTTCTTTTCTTTCTTTTTATTATTATATAGAATCACACTCAGGCTGCACACATCAATGGTGTCACTATAATAATCTGTTGTGTTATTATACGTCTATAATGTCTCTACCTGCCCGATACATGATCCTATACAACGGTGCAATTTAATTTCGTTTTTCCGCATCATTTATGTTATTATATACTTCTAATAAAGCTTTTATTGGAAAAAAAAATTATAAAATCATCTCATACTGGTATAGGGAGAGGTTCCTGCTCCTGGTGTGAGGGACAGATTACCGTTATAAAAAAATCTCATACTAGTATAGGGAGATAGTACTGGCAGTGCTGTGAGGGACAGATTAGTGTTCTAAAATCATGTCATACTGGAGTAGGGAGAGGTTCTTGGCGGTGCTGTGAGGGACAGATTAGCGTTCTAAAATCATCTCTTACTGGTATAGGGAGATTTTCATGCTGCTGGTGTGATGGACAGATTAGCGTTGTAAAACCATCTCATACTGGAGTAGGGAGAGGTTCCTGGCGGTGCTGTGAGGGACAGATTAGCGTTCTAAAATCATCTCATACTGGAGTAGGGAGATGTTCTGGCGCTGCTGTGAGGGACAGATTAGCATTCTAAAATTATCTAATAATGGTATAGGGTGAGGTTCTTGCTGCTGGTGTGAGGGACAGATTATCATTCTAAAATCATCTCATACTGGTATAGGGAGAGGTTCCTGGTGCTGCTGCGAGGGACAGATTATCGTTCTAAAATGATCTCATACTGGAGCAGGGAGAGGTTCCTGGCGTTGCTGTGAGGGACAGATTAGCATTTTAAAATCATCTCATATTGGAGTAGGGAGAAGTTCCTGGCAGTGCTGTGAGGTACAGATTAGTGTTCTAAAATCATCTCATACTGGATTAGGGACAGGTTCATGGCGGTGCTCTGAGGGACAGATTATCGTTCTAAAATTATCTCATACTGGAGTAGGGAAAGGTTCCTGGCAGTGCTGTGAGGGACAGATTATCGTTCTAAAATCATCTCATACTGGTATAGGGAGAAGTTCCTGTTGCTGCTGTGAGGGACAGATTAGTGTTCTAAAATCATCTCATACTGGGGCAGGGAGATGTTCCTGGCATTGCTGTGAGGGACAGATTATCGTTCTAAAATCATCTCATACTGGAGTAGTGAGAGGTTCCTGGCGGTGCTGTGAGGGACAGATTATCGTTCTAAAATCATCTCATACTGGCATAGGGAGAGGTTCCTGTCGGTGCTGTTAAGGACAGATTAGCATTTTAAAATCATCTCATACTTGTGTAGGGAGAGGTTCCTGGTGGTGCTGGGAGGGACAAATTAGTGTTCTAAAATAATCTCATACTGGATTAGGGAGAGGTGTCTGGCGGTGCTGTGAGGGACAGATTAACGTTCTAAAATCATCTCATATTGGAGTAGGGAGAGGTTCCTGGTAGTGCTGTGGGGGACAGATTATCATTCTAAAATCATCTCATACTGGTTTAGGGAGAGGTTACTGGTGCTGCTGTGAGGGACAGATTAGCGTTCTAAAATCATCTCATACTGGATTAGGGAGAGGTTCCTGGCGTTGCTGTTAAGGACAGATTAGCGTTCTAAAATCATCTCATGCTGGAGTAGGGAGAGGTTCCTGGCGGTGCTGTGAGGGAAGATTAGCGTTCTAAAATCATCTCATACTGGAGTAGGGAGAGGTTCCTGGCAGTGCTGTGAGGAACAGATTAGTGTTCTAAAATCATCTCATACTGGATTAAGGAGAGGTTCATGGCGGTGCTTTGAGGGACAGATTATTGTTCTAAAATCATCTCATACTGGTGTAGGGAGGGGTTCCTGTTGCTGCTGTGAGGGACAGATTAGCGTTCTAAAATCATCTCATACTGGAGTAGGGAAAGGTTCCTGGCGGTGCTGTGAGGGACAGATTATCGTTCTAAAATCATCTCATACTGGTGTGGGGAGAGGTTCCTGTTGCTGCTGTGAGGGACAGATTAGCGTTCTAAAATCATCTCATACTGGAGTAGGGAGATGTTCCTGGAATTGCTGTAAGGGACAGATTATCGTTCTAAAATCATCTCATACTGGAGTAGTGAGAGGTTCCTGGCGGTACTGTGAGGGAAAGATTATCGATCTAAGATCATCTCATACTGGAGTAGAGAGAGGTTCCTCGCGGTGCTGTTAACGACAGATTAGCGTTTTAAAATCATCTCATACTGGTTTAGGGAGAGGTTCCTGGCGGTGCTGGGAGGGACAAATTAGTGTTCTAAAATAATCTCATACTGGATTAGGGAGAGGTTCCTGGCGGTGCTGTGAGGGACA
>BLSH010501847.1:71007-81808 GCA_018402905.1 Glandirana rugosa
GTTATTTAGTTTATTGTATTTTTGTAATAACATAAAGTTGAAAATATCATTTTTTTTCAAAATTTCCGTTACATTTTTGTTTATATCGCAAAAATTAAAAAGCGCAGTGGTGAATAAATACCACCAAAAGAAAGCTCTATTTGTGGGAAAAAAAGGACGCAAATTTCGTTTGGCTACTGCATTGCATGCCCGCGCAATTACCATTTGAATCGGCGAAGTGCCAAATTGCAAAAAGGGCTCCGGTCCTAAAGCTGGAAATACTTCCGGGGCTGAAGTGGTTAAAATCACATAAAAAAAATAAAAAATGGAGGAGGAGGTGGATGTGGAGTAGGAGCCTAGAGGTTGAGGAGGCGGTAACCGTGGTGGTGTAGGTGGATGTGGCTGTGGAGGAGGAGGAGGTAGCCAACACTGTTTTTTGTTTGTTTGTTTTTTTCTAATTGGGGTAGCCCCCAAAATATTGAGACATATTAAAAAAAAAAAGTATACCAATGGCTGTGTGAGGCCGGTCTAAATGTCTATTCTGCACAGGGTACAGACAAGTCTTGTGGGATATATGCCTGCCTCATTTTAATAAACGTTAGCTTGTCCACGTTAACTGTGGACAGGCGGCTGCGCTTGTCTGTGATAACGCCCCCTGTCGTACTAAACACACGTTCAGACAATACACTGGCTGCAGGGCAGGCCAGCGCCTCCAAGGCATAAAGGGCAAGCTCAGGTCATGTGGCCAATTTGGAAACCAGAAGATGAATGGGGCACACCCATCAGTCAGTACGTGTAGGCGTGTGCACACATACTGTTCCACCATGTTGCTGAAATGCTGCCTCCTGCTAAGATGTTGCCTATCAGCTGGTGGTGCTGTTTGTGGTGGCGTGCTGCTGACAAAGTTTTTCCACATTTTGGCCATGCTAACCCTACCTTCTGAGGTGCTGGCAGTGCCACAGCTGCATTGGTGACCTCTTCCTCCTCCTCTGCCTTTGTCTTGTGCTTCCACTGAGCCACCGGTGTCATTTGGGAATGCCCTCAGCAGCGCGTCTACCAGCGTGCGTAGTGGCGCATCTTCGCTCCAGTGAGGGAATTAAGGACAGCACGTTGTCCTTGTAAATGGGATCCAGCCGGGTGGCCACCCAGTAATCAGCACAAGTTACAATGTGGGCAACTCGGCTGTCATTGAGCAGGCACTGCAGCATGTAGTCGCTCATGTGTGCCAGGCTGCCCAGAGGCAAGGACAAGCTGTCCTCTGTGGGAGGTGTATCATCTGTGTCCTCCGTATCCCCCCAGCCACTCTCCAGTGATGCCCACGAGCTGCGTTGGGTGCCACCCTGCTGTGAACACGGTTCCTCCTCCTCATTATTATCCTCATCCTCCAGAACTGTGCAATGGCTTGAAATTTTTTTACCTGGCCTATGCTGCTGCAGGAACCCACCCTCCGAGTCGCTTGTGAATGACTGGCCTGATAACCGTGGAAATGACCCCTCTTCCTCCTCCTCCAGTGCCACATCCTCTTCCATCATCGCCCGAAGTGTTTTTTTAAGGAGACATAGAAGTGGGATAGTAACGCTGAGAACAGCATCATCGGCACTGGCCATGTTGGTGGAGTACTCGAAACACCGCAATATGGTACACAGGTCTCGCATGGAGGCCCACTCGGTGGTGAAGTGGTGCTGTTCCACAGAGCAATTGACCCATGCGTGCTGCAGCGAAACTCCACTATTGCCTGCTGCTACTCGCACAGTCTCTCCAGCATGTACAAGGTGGAGTTCCACCTTGTGGGCATGTAGCATAGGAGGCAGTGAGCTGGAAGGCCGAAGTTCCACTGCAGCGCAGACAGGCGAGCAGCAGTAGGGTGAGAACGCTGAAAGCACGCACAGGCGAGCAGCAGCACTGACATATCCGGGTACTTTTTTAGAAATTTCTGCACAACACAATTCAGCACATGTACCAGGCAAAGGATGTGCGTCAAACCGACTAGGCCCAGAGCTGCTACGAGATTTCGCCCATTATCGCACACCATCAGGCCGGGCCTGAGGCTCAGTGGTAACAATCACTCATCTGTCTGTTGTTCAATGCCCGTCCACAGCTCCTGCGCAGTGTGGGGTTTATCCCCCAAACATATCAGTTTTAAAATAGCCTGCTGTTGTTTCCCCCTGGATGTGCTGAAGTTGGTGGGGAAGGTGTTACGCTGACCGGATGAGGAGGTGGTAGAGGAGGAGGAAGTGCAGTAGGAGGAGGAGGCAACAGGAGGCAAAGAGAAATGCCCTGCAATCCTGGGTGGTGGAAGGACATGCGCCAAACTGCCAGCTGCCTCAGGCCCACCCATCACAACATTTGCCCAGTGTGCAGTTAGCGAGATATAGCGCCACTGCCCATGCTTACTGGTCCACGTATCAGTGGTTATGTGGACATTGCCACAGATGGCGTTGCGCAGTGCACACTTGATCTTGTCCCTGACTTGTTTGTGCAAGGAAGGAATGGCTCATCTGGAAAAGTAGTGGTGGTTGGGAACCATGTACTGTGGGACTAATTTGATTAGTTGTTCTCACAACTGAAAGCCATAGTTCTGGAGTCCTGAGGAAGCTCGTAACGAAACGCGTTGACTCCTTGTTCGCGTATAACATACTTTGGCTTAAATTGTATAGTGTGTTTTGGTAGGGACCCCTCGACGTGCCACTGGATGTGACCCTACGTGGGATTTGCATCACGTGGTACTTGGGGGACTCCCACTTGTTACCTTTCTCCCTGTTTTTTTCTTGTTACTGTATTATTTTTTTTTGTGTATAGATATTGTGTTAGATATGTATTTTTCTATGTACAAATAAAATATTATATATTTTTTATACAATTAATTCTCGTGGTGTGCCCATTGAAAACGTCCCATTCATGTGGGGTGTCCCACAACTTTGTTTGTTTGTTTTGAAATGCTGGCATTCAGGGCCAGGGATCACGGGTGGGTAGGGGGGTACTTCCTCTTTCTCTTCAGTGTTTGGGAGATGGACAGCTGTAAGCTTCCATTGGACCATGGTGTGGAAATGATTGGGGATGGTGGCGGACATGGTGGCGTTGCTGTCACATCGTCTGTTTGCTGCGTGGCAGGTGATACTGGCACTGTACAGGTGGAGGAAGAGGCAGCAGTAGAAGAGGTAGCAGGAGGAGCCCGAGACCTTTCATGGATTTTGAGGTACTTATTCCACTGCAGCTTGTGCTTTGCATTTAGATGCCTGGTCACGCAGGTTGTGCTCAGGTTTAGAACATTTATGCCTCGCTTCAAGCTCTCATTGCACAGCGTGCAAACCACTTGTGTCTTGTCGTCAGCACATTATCTGAAGAACTGCCATGCCAGGGAACTCCTTTGAGCTGCCTTTGGTGTGCTAGGTCCCTGGGTGCAGTGGGTAGTAGCAGGCGTACTATCTAGGGGACGGTCGCTCCGCTTTTGCAACCTGCTTCCTCTTTTGCTGTGCTGATGCCTTTGTGTGACCACCACCTCTTCCTCCAAACTGCACAGGTTAATCGCATGACCTTCATTCCATGTGGGGTCTAGGACCTCATCATCCTCCACATCATCTTCCACCCATTCTTCACCACTGCCCTCCTTGTCAGTCTGCACACTGTACAAAGCCGCAGCAGTTGGCACCGGTGTTTCGTCATCATCGTCAGAGACATGCTGCTGTGGTTTTTCCATGTCCTCATCCTGCAACAGAAGTGGTTGGGCATCAGTGCACTCAATGTCTTCCACTTCTGCGGAAGGGCTATGTGGATGGCTCACGGAATGCACACCAGCAGAACCATCAAAAAGCATAAGAGACTGCTGCATGACTTGGGGCTCAGACTGCTTGGCTGATTTACAAGGGGCTGAGGTGAAAGGCAGGTGGCCATGGGGTTCAGGTGCCAACTCTGAGCTTTCAGCAAGGGACCGGGTGGGAGATAATGTGAAGGAACTGGAGGCATTGTCAGCCACCCAATCTACTATCGCCTGTACTTGTTCTGGCCTCCCCATTCGTGGAGCTGCATTTGGGCATGCCATATAACATTGAAGGTTCTGTCGGCTAATGGCACCTGAGGAAGGTGTTTCACATGTGCATGTAGCTGGCACAGATCGACCATGTCCTCTCCTTGCAACAGGAGTTTCACCAACACCACCAACAGCAGCAGCAGCACCATGACCACGACCACGTCTCTTATTTGATGCTCTACTCATTCTGGACGCAAATGTACTATTTAGCACAAATTTAGATTATTTTTTAAACCAGCAATGTCGACGCACTTTTTAATTTTGTGCAAGAAATGCACAGCAAGGTGCAAATGTACTGTGTAGCACTATTTATTAATAATAATAAAAAAAGAATAATAAATTATTATTCTTTTTTTTAAAACAACAATGTAGACACACTTTTTTTTGTGCAAGAAATGCAAGGCAAGGTGCAAATGTACTATGTAACACTATTTATTAATATAATAAAAAAATATATTATTCTTTTTTTAAACCAGCAATGTAGACGCAGCAGGATCCTCTCCCTATACCAGTATGAGATGATTTTAGAACACTAATCTGTTCATTACACCAGCAGCAGGAACCTCTCACTATACCAGTTTGATATGATTTTAGAACACTAATCTGTCCCTCACACCAGCAGCAGGTACCTCTCCCTATACAAGTATGAGAGGATTTTAGAACAATAATCTTTCCCTCACACCAACAGCAAGGACCTCTCCCTATAGCAGTATGAGATGATTTTAGAACACTAATCTATCCCTCACACCAGCAGCAAAAACCTGTCCCTATAGCAGTATGAGATGATTTTAGAACACTAATCTATCACTCACACCAGCACCAGGAAGGAACCTCTCCCTATACCAATATGATAGGGTTTTAGAACACTAATCTGTCCCTTAGAGCAGCAGCAGGAACCTCTCCCTATACCAGAATGATAATATTTTAGAACACTAATCTGTCCCTCACACCAGCAGCAAGGACCTCTCCCTATAGCAGTATGAGATCATTTTAGAACACTAATCTATCCCTCACACCAGCAGCAGGAACCTCTCCCTATAGCAGTATGAAATGATTTTAGAACACTAATCTATCACTCACACCAGCACCAAGAAGGAACCTCTCCCTATACCAATATGATAGGATTTTAGAACACTAATCTGTCCCTTAGAGTAGCAGCAGGAACCTCTCCCTATAGCAGTATGAGATGATTTTAGAACACTAATCTAACCCTCACAGCAGCAGCAGGAACCTCTCCCTATAGCAGTATGAGATAATTTTGGAACACTAATCTGTCCCTCACACCAGCAGCAGGAACCTCTCCCTATAACAGTATGATATGATTTTAGAACACTAATCTATCCTTCAAAGCAGCAGCAGGAAACTCTCCCTATAGCATTATGAGAGGATTATAGAACGCTAATCTATCCCTCACACCAGCACCAGCAACCTCTCCCTATAGCAGTATGAGATGATTTTAGAACGCTAATCTATCCCTCACACCAGCACCAGGAAGGAACCTCTCCCTGTACCAGTATGAGATGATTTTATAAGGGTAATCTGTCCCTCACACCAGCAGCAAGAACCTCTCCCTATAGCAGTATGAAATTATTTTAGAACACTAATCTAGCCCTCACACCAGCAGAAGAAACCTCTCCCTGTACCAGTATGATATGATTTTAGAACACTAATCTGTCCCTCACACCAGCAGCAGGAACCTCTCCCTATACCAATATGATAGGATTTTAGAACACTAATCTGTCCCTTAGAGCAGCAGCAGGAACCTCTCCCTATAGCAGTATGAGATGATTTTAGAACACTAATCTATTCCTCACAGCAGCAGCAGGAACATCTCCCTATAGCAGTATGAGATGATTTTGGAACACTAATCTGTCCCTCACACCAGCAGCGGGAACCTCTCCCTATACCAGTATGATATGATTTTAGAAAACTAATCTATCCCTCACGGCAGCAGCAGGAAACTCTCCCTATAGCAGTATGAGAGGATTATAGAACGCTAATCTATCCCTCACAGCAGCAGCAGGAACCTCTCCCTATAGCAGTATGAGATGATTTTAGAACACTAATCTATCACTCACTCCAGCACCAAGAAGGAACCTCTCCCTATACCAATATGATAGGATTTTAGAACACTAATCTGTCCCTTAGCGCAGCAGCAGGAACCTCTCCCTATACCAGATTGATAATATTTTAGAACACTAATCTGTCCCTCACACCAGCAGCAAGGACCTCTCCCTATAGCAGTATGAGATAATTTTAGAACACTAATCTATCCCTCACACCAGCAGCAGGAACCTCTCCCTATAGCAGTATGAAATGATTTTAGAACACTAATCTATCACTCACACCAGCACCAAGAAGGAACCTCTCCCTATACCAATATGATAGGATTTTAGAACACTAATCTGTCCCTTAGAGCAGCAGCAGGAACCTCTCCCTATAGCAGTATGAAATAATTTTGGAATACTAATCTGTCCCTCACACCAGCAGCAGGAACTTCTCCCTATAACAGTATGATATGATTTTAGAACACTAATCTATCCCTCACAGCAACAACAGGAAACTCTCCCTATAGCAGTATGAGAGGATTATAGAATGCTAATCTATCCCTCACACCAGCACCAGGAACATCTCCCTATAGCAGTATGAGATGATTTTAGAACACTAATCTATCCCTCACACCAGCACCAGGAAGGAACCTCTCCCTGTACCAGTATGAGATGATTTTATAACGGTAATCTGTCCCTCACACAGCAGCAAGAACCTCTCCCTATAGCAGTATGAGATGATTTTAGAACACTAATCTAACCCTCACACCAGCAGAAGAAACCTCTCCCTATACCAGTATGATATGATTTTAGAACAATAATATGTGCCTCACACCAGCAGCAGGAACCTCTCCCTATACCAATATAATAGGATTTTAGAACACTAATCTGTCCCTTAGAGCAGCAGCAGGAACCTTTCCCTATAGCAGTATGAGATGATTTTGGAACACTAATCTGTCCCTCACACCAGCAGCAGGAACCTCTCCCTATACCAGTATGATATGATTTTAGAACACTAATCTATCCCTCACAGCAGCAGCAGGAAACTCTCCCTATAGCAGTATGAGATGATTATAGAACGCTAATCTATCACTCACAGCAGCAGCAGGAACCTCTCCCTATAGCAGTATGAGATGATTTTAGAACACTAATCTATCACTCACACCAGCACCAAGAAGGAACCTCTCTCTATACCAATATGATAGGATTTTAGAACACTAATCTGTCCCTTAGAGCAGCAGAAGGAACCTCTCCCTATAGCAGTTTGATATGATTTTAGAACACTAATCTATCTCTCACAGCAGCAGCAGGAAACTCTCCCTATAGCAGTATGAGATGATTTTGGAACACTAATCTGTCCCTCACACCAGCAGCGGGAACCTCTCCCTATACCAGTATGATATGATTTTAGAACACTAATCTATACCTCACAGCAGCAGCAGGAAACTCTCCCTATAGTAGTATGAGAGGATTATAGAACGCTAATCTATCCCTCACACCAGCACCAGGAACCTCTCCCTATAGCAGTATGAGATGATTTTAGAACACTAATCTATCCCTCACACCAGCACCAGGAAGAAACCTCTCCCTGTACCAGTATGAGATGATTTTATAACGGTAATCTGTCCCTCACACCAGCAGCAAGAACCTCTCCCTATAGCAGTATGAGATGATTTTAGAACACTAATCTAACCCTCACACCAGCAGAAGAAACCTCTCCCTATACCAGTATGATCTGATTTTAGAACACTAATCTGTCCCTCACACCAGCAGCAGGAACCTCTCCCTATAGCAGTATGAGATGATTTTAGAACGCTAATCTATCCCTTACAGGAGCAGCAGGAACCTCTCCCTATAGCAGTATGAGATGATTTTAGAATACTAATCTAACCCTCGCACCAGCAGCATGAACCTCTCCCTATACCAGTATGATATGATTTTAGAACAGTAATCTGTCCCTCATACCAGCAGCAGGAACCCCTCCCTATACCAGTATGATATGATTTTAGAACAATAATTTGTCATTTACAGCAGCAGAAGGAACCTCTCCTATAGCAGAATGAGATGATTTTAGAACGCTAATCTATCTCTTACACCGGCACCAGAAAGGAACCTCTCCCTATACCAGTATGATATGATTTTAGAACACTAATCGGTCCCTCACACCAGCAGCAGGAACCTCTCCCTATAGCAGTATGAGATGATTTTAGAACACTAATCTATCCCTCACAGCAGCAGCAGGGACCTCTCCCTATAGCAGTATGAGATTATTTTAGAATGCTAATGTATCCCTCACACCAGCACCAGGAACCTCTACCTATAGCAGTATGAGATGATTTTAGAATACTAATCTATCCCTCACACCAGCACCAGGAAACTCTCCCTATAGCAGTATGAGATGATTTTAGAATACTAATCTATCCCTCACAGCAGCAGCAGGAACCTCTCCTTATAGCAGTATGAGATGATTTTAGAATGCTAATCTATCCCTCACACAAGCACCAGGAAGGAACCTCTCCCTATAGAAGTATGAGATGATTTTAGAACACTAATCTATCCCTCACAGCAGCAGCAGGATCCTCTCCCTATAGCAGTATGAGATGATTTTAGAACGCTAATCTATCCCTCACACCAGCACCAGGAACCTCTCCATATAGCCGTATGAGATGATTTTAGAACACTAATCTATCCCTCACAGCAGCAGCAAGAACCTCTCTCTATAGCAGTATGAGATGATTTTAGAATGCTAATCTATCACTCAAACCAGCACCAGGAACCTCTCCCTCTAGCAGTATGAGATAATTTTTGAACACCAATCTATCCCTCACAGCAGCAGCAGGATCCTCTCCCTATAGCAGTATGAGATGATTTTAGAACACTAATCTATCCCTCACAGCAGCTGCAGGAATCTCTCCCTACAGCAGTATGAGATGATGTTAGAACACTAATTTATCCCTCACAGCAGCAGCAGGAACCTTTCCCTATAGCAGTATGAGATAATTTTAGAACACTAATCTGTCCCTCACCACAGCAGCAGGCACCTCTCCCTATACCAGTATGAGATGATTTTAGAACGCTAATCTATCCATCACACCAGCACCAGGAACCTCTCCTTATAGCATTATGAGATGATTTTAGAAGACTAATCTATCCCTCACAGCAGCAGCTGGAACCTCTCCCTATAGCAGTATGAGATTTTTTAGAACACTAATCTGTCCCTCACAGCAGCAGCAGGAACCTCTCCCTATAGCATTATGAGATGATTTTAGAACACAAATCTGTCCCTCACACCAGCACCAGGAAGGGACTTCTGCCTATAGCAGTATGGGATGATTTTAGAACACTAATCTGTCCCTCACAGCAGCAGCAGGAACCTCTCCCTATAGCAGTAGGAAATTATTTTAGAACACTAATCTATCCCTTACAGCAGCAGCAGGAACCTCTCCCTATAGCAGTATGAGATGATTTTAGAACACTAATTTATCACTCACAGCAGCATCAGGAACCTCTCTCTATAGCAGTATGAGATGATTTTAGAATACTAATCTATCCCTCATACCAGCACCAGGAACCTCTCCCTATAGCAGTATGAGATGATTTTAGAACGCTAATCTATCCCTCACAGCAGCACCAGGAACCTCTCCCTATACTAAGTATGAGATGATTTTAGAACGCTAATCTTTTCCTCACAGCGGTAGAAGCATCCTTTCCCTACACTAGCCTGAGAGCATGTGACATGCAGCGCTACGTGACTATGAGGCTGGGTCACATGAGGCCCTGCCTAATCACATTCCACATGCCATTAGTAGTCATGGCTGTGATGGCTTCCAAGGGCAAACGAGTGAAACGCTTGTTAATTGGTTGCCCTGCATCTATTCAAAAGGCGCGAAAAATACCCGAACCCTGACTTTTTCTCAAATGCCCGGTTTCGGGTTTGGGACACGGACACCCCAAAGTTCGGTACGACTTATTCATGACCTATAATTTTGTAACCTTGATAGATTTAATACAAATGAGGCAATATTGGTGATAAAAAAAGGGGGATTTGTCATATAAATATAGTGGAAAATATGGAAGAATGCATTCTAAATGAATGGATGAATGGAAGGACCAGTGAATGAGAATGAAGGAATGAGAAGGTCTTTTATTGTATCAAGAAAAAAATAATAATGGTTTATGGATTAACATCTATTCATTGAAATACATAAGGCAAGGTTATTCGGTGTATGCCTCAGGCGGTGTACAAATTTGGGTGTTTAAAAAAAAGGGTCTACCTATGGTATTCATGGAGAAAAGTTGGATATTAATCCTAATTTCCACTCTTTTACGGGTTGGAGTTAAGTCAAAATTTGATAATGGGATTTTGTTAAAAAAGGGTGAAATTGTAAATACTTTAACACTTACTGAGATTAAGCAACTATGACCAAAATAATGTTGCAAAAGTGCTAAGGTTTTTGGTAGGAAAGTTTGAGTAAAGTAAGTATTTTTGGATAGATTACTTTTTCAATTCCCAGAATTTCAGTTGTAAAGTGTTAATATTGTAATATATTACAAAGTTAGGAAACTAAGTTCTGAGTCCGAATTTATGCTTGGGTAAAATGTTCTCATCTGAGACCCTCATCCTTCACTTGGGTCCAGAGGGAATAAGGTACTAAATGTGTTTATGCTATATTGAATCCTGCTGCAATATTAAGGTTTGGGAAAAATGTTCAGTTAAATATATTGAATCTTTATAATTAGAGTTGAG
>BLSH010501847.1:105334-118366 GCA_018402905.1 Glandirana rugosa
TCGGGGTTGCCAGCCTTCGTGGCTTACAAGCAAGCCTGGGTTGTCAGGGAAGCAATCACGGAGCCAGCGAGGCACTAACGAAGGGACTGTTGGGTCCGAACGAACATTCGGTGCTTCCGACCGTTGGGGCTCGAGCGAAGGTTCTTGGCGAACGAACGTGGAGTCCGATCGTGCGTCCGACGCCCAATCGATCGTGGAGCGAGCCGGCGCCATGTTAGCTGCAGACTGCGAGCCAACTCCTCCGTCCTTGCTCGGTGTCACAGGCGGCCGAGCTGGTGGCGATCGCTCCACGAAGCGGTCCATGTGGTCCCCTGTAGATGGTGAACTTCTGGGAGCAGTTTACCCCGGGTTAAGCTGGCTTAAAACACTGGTTTTTAGGGAGAATGGCGGGAGCAGAGAGCACCTAGCTCCTCTCCATGCGGCGCCGGAACCGGAAGTGAGTAGATGGTTTTAAAATATTAAACTCTCCCTCAGAGCACCAACAGGAAACTCTTCCTAATGCAGTAGTAGATGGTTTTAGAACGAAAAACTCTCCCTCAGAGCACCAACAGAAATCTCTCCATCATGCGGTAGTAGATGGTTTTAGAACGATAAACTCTCCCTCAGAGCACAAACAGGAACCTCTCCGTAATGCAGTAGTAGAAGGTTTTATAACGATAAACTCTCTCTCAGAGCACCAACAGGAACCTCTCCGTAATGCAGTAGGATATGGTTTTATAACGATAAACTCTCCCTCAGAGCACCAACAGGAACATCTCCCTAATGCAGTAGTAGATGGTTTTAGAACGATAAACTCTCCCTCAGAGCACCAACAGGAACCTCTCCCTCATACAGTAGTAGATGGTTTTAGAATGATAAGCTCTCCCTCAGAGCACCAACAGGAACCTCTCCCTAATGCAGTAGTAGATGGTTTTATAACAATAAACTCTCCCTCAGAGCACCAACAGGAAACTCTTCCTAATGCAGTAGTAGATGGTTTTAGAATGATAAAGTCTCCCTCAAAGCACCAACAGAAACCTCTCCATCATGCGGTAGTAGATGGTTTTAGAGCGATAAACTCTCCCACAGAGCACCAACAGGAACCTCTCCGTAATGCAGTGGTAGAAGGTTTTATAACGATAAACTCTCCCTCAGAGCACCAACAGGAACCTCTCCATAATGCAGTAGGATATGGATTTATAACGGTAAACTCTCCCTCAGAGCACCAACAGGAACCTCTCCCTATTGCTGTAGTAGATGGCTTTAGAACGATAAACTCTCCCTCAGAGCACCAACAGGAACCTCTCCCTAATGCAGTAGTAGATGGTTTTAGAACGATAAACTCTCCCTCAGAGCACCAACAGGAACCTCTCCATAATGCAGTAGTAGAAGGTTTTAAAACGATAAACTCTCACTCAGAGTACCAACAGGAACCTCTCCCTAATGAAGTAGGATATGGTTTTAGAACGATAAACTCTCCCTCAGAGCACCAACAGGAACCTCTCCCCAATTCAGTAGTAGATGGCTTTAGAACGATAAACTCTCCCTCCGAGCACCAACAGGAACTTCTCCCTAATGCAGTAGTAGATGGTTTTAGAACGATAAACTCTCCCTCAGACCACCAACAGGAACCTCTCCCTAATTCAGTAGTAAACAGTTTTAGAACGATAAACTCTCCCTCAGAGCACCAACAGGAAACTTTCCCTAATGAAGTAGTAGATGGTTTTAGAACAATAAATTCTCACTCAGAGCACCAACAGGAACCTCTCCCTAATGCAGTAGTAGATGGTTTTAGAACGATAAACTCTCCATCAGAGCACCAACAGGATCCTCTCCCTAATGCAGAAGTAGATGGTTTTATAACGATAAACTCTCTCCCAGAGCACCAACATGAACCTCTCCTTAATGCAGTAGTAGATGGTTTTAGATCGATAAACTCTCCCCCAGAGCACCAACAGGAACCTCTCCCTAATTCAGTAGTAGATGGTTTTATAACGATAAACTCTCCCTCAGAGCACCAACAGGAACCTCTACCTAATGCAGTAGTAGGTGGTTTTAGAACGATAAACTCTCTCTCAGTGCACCAACAGGAACCTCTCCCTAATGCAGTAGGATATGGTTTTAGAACGATAAACTCTCCCTCAGAGCACCAACAGGAAACTTTCCCTAATGAAGTAGTAGATGGTTTTAGAACAATAAATTCTCGCTCAGAGCACCAACAGGAACCTCTCCTTAATGCAGTAGTAGATGGTTTTAGAACGATAAACTCTCCCTCAGAGCACCAACAGGAACCTTTCCCTAATGCAGTAGTAGATGGTTTTAGATCGATAAACTCTCCCCCAGAGCAACAACAGGAACCTCTCCCTAATTCAGTAGTAGATGGTTTTATAATGATAAACTCTCCCTCAGAGCACCAACAGGAACCTTTACCTAATGCAGTAGTAGGTGGTTTTAGAACGATAAACTCTCTCTCAGTGCACCAACAGGAACCTCTCCCTAATGCAGTAGTAGATGGTTTTAGAACGATAAACTCTCCCTCAGAGCACCAACAGGAACCTCTCCCTAATGCAGTAGTAGATGGTTTTATAACAATAAACTCTCCCTCAGAGCACCAACAGGAACCCCTCCCTAATGCAGTAGTAGATGGTTTTAGAATGATAAACTCTCCCTCAGAGCACCAACAGGAAACTCTTCCTAATGCAGTAGTAGATGGTTTTAGAACGATAATCTCTCCTTCAGAGCACCAACAGGAACCTCTCCATAATGCAGTAGTAGAAGGTTTTAAAACTATAAACTTTTCCCTCAGAGTACCAACAGGAACCTCTCCCTAATGCAGTAGGATATGGTTTTAAAACAATAAACTCTCCCTCAGAGCACCAACAGGAACCTCTCTCTAATGCAGTAGTAGATAGTTTTAGAACGATAAACTCTCCCTCAGAGCACCAACAGGAACCTGTCCCTAATGCAGTAGTAGATGGTTTTAGAATGATAAACTGATAATCTCTCCCTCAAAGCACCAACAGGAACGTCTCCCTAATGCACTATAAGATGGTTCTGAACGCTAATGTCTCCCTCACTGGACCGCAATGAAGTTTTCCCTAATGCAGTCAAAGATGGCTGTGAACGCTAATCTTTCCCTCACAGCACCGCCATGAAGCTCTCCCTACTCTAGTCTGAGACAATATGACATGCGGCGCTACGTGACTCCAGCCTCATATAGAGGCTGGGTCACATGATACACTGGCCAATCACAGCCATGCCATTAGTAGGGTTGGCTGTGATGGCTTCTAAGGGCAAACTCGTGAAAAGCTTGTTGATTGACTGCCCAGTAGCTATAGAAAAGGCGCCAAAAATACCCGAATACCGAACCTGGACTTTTTTTCAAATGTCCGGGTTCGGGGCATGTACACCCCAAAGTCCGGTATGGACCCAAACTTTACAGTCCGGGTTCACTCAACTCTAACTATAGTTAGTACAAGGACATTGTCAGCACAGCCAAAGCATTTGTCCATAGGAATTGTCCAGACAGAGACAGCCAGCACACCCATAACATTGGTCCTGGTACAGTGTTACCTGAAGTCACTCATTGTACAGCTCTCCAGCCCTTCATAAACATACTGCCACTTGCTACAGCTAATTACTTGCATAGTCCAGTTAGCAGGCAGAGGTGTGGTCAGGTCATGCAGCAAGCAGAGGCATGATGGCAGTAAGTCATCAGCAGGCTGAGGGCCTCATTCAGTTAAGACCTGTGCACAGGGGCACAGGGGTAGAGGCTACTCCCACCCTTCGCTTTGAAGCCTCCGGGCAAGCAGACCCTAATCTGGAAATTACGAAACCCGAGTAAACAACAAATTTGTTTTCTCCATCCAGAAAAACAATTATGGTACCCCTCACATATGTGAGACCCCTGTGTACTACAGTAGCAGGGCATCAGATCAGTCCAAGCAGTAGGCAAAAGCATAATCAATAAAACAGGCCAGGGTTAGTTCACATGCAAGCAGTCCAAAGGGTAGGCAGGAGCATAGTCGATAAAACAGGCCAGGGTCAGTGCATGTGCAAGCAGTCCAAACAGTGGGCAGAAGCGTAGTTGATAAAACAGGCCAGGGTCAGATCACGTGCAAGCAGTCCAAATGTTTAGGCAGAAGCATAGTCGAAAAACAGGCCAGGGTCAGTTCACGTGGAAGTAAGTGGCATGGTTATTTGGGGAAGCATGGAAAATGGTCAGCAAAGATGATAAAAATTGGTTAATATATGGGCTAATATTTTAGGGATGTGTGGTAAAGTCTGAAGCATTCACCAATGCAAAGGCCAAGTTCGGAGGGTCACTGGGGACAATAGTAGCTGGTATCTCTGTGGAATCCTCTTTTGCTGCATACTCTGCATCTTTTTTGGCGTCTTTAGCCTGACTCAGAAGGTGGAATGTTGTCCGGGAAGTGGCGCTCATGAAGTTGGCTAACCGCATCAAAGCAAAGGTTTTCTGGGGGGTGGGGGCTTTCTGGATAAATGAGGGACGTGACAACTTCTATGAATTTTAGGAAGGATGTCGATTTGGTGAAGATTATGTAGGCATTATACATTTCCAAATGGATTAGATAAAGTGCTATCTTCTTGTACCAGAACCGGGGTCTCCTTATTGCCAAATAGGGTTGAATCATTTGGTTGTTGAAATCCACCCACCCCATGTAGAGATTGGAATCTTGGACACCTGTTGGCTTTTCAACTGGACCTCTTCTTCTTTGTACCTCGGCTGTAGTGTAATGATGGATGGTGGACATCATGTGCACATTTCAGTTATCCTTCCACCTCAAGGCCAGCACTTTGTTGCATCGCAAAGTTGCTCCTTCCCCCTTTCGCAATTTCTTATTTACTATAGATTGTGGGAATCCCTTCCTATTCTTTCTTATGGTTCCACAGGCCAGGGTTTTAACAATGTAAAGATGCTTGAAAAGGGGCAAACTGGTGTAATAATTGTCAAGTTATATATGGTATACTTTGTTGAGCAGTGGGCAGGCCAGGTCCCATACAATTTTACCAGATGTGCACATGTAGCTTGGGCATTCAGGGGGCTGGAGCTGGGAATCTCTTCCTTCATATATGCGGAATGCATACAAATATCCTGTGGTTCTCTCACAAAGTTTATATAATTGAACTCCATATTTTGCCCTTTTGCTAGGAATATATTGTTTTATTCCTAGCCGGCCTGAAAAGGGTACCAGGGACTCATCCACACAAATATGCTGCTTGGGGACATAGAGTTCTGAATATTGTTAGGAAAAGAAATTTATGAGAAATTTTATTTAATTTATCGTAATTTGGATGATTACGGGAAGGGCATTGAGTGTTGTCACTGAAATGAAGGAAGCACATTATCATACTGTATCGGGACTTGGGCATTATGAAAGAATAAATGGTCATGTGGTAGATGGGGTGGGTGGACCAGTAGGCATTTAGTTCATTTTTTATGTAATCCCCATGCTTATGGTGAGGCCCATAAACACTTTAAACTCTTCCATTGTCAAATCTCTCCATTCAAATGGATGGGCATATGATGATTGGGGGTTGTTGGAAACATATTGCTGGGCATATAAATTGGTCTGGTCCACGATAAGCTGCAGAAAAGTGTCAGGCAAAAATAGAGAAAAAATAATAATTTCTTTGAAATTTTGGATATTGAACTGCACACCTGTCTGTGTGGTGAAAGGGGGAAGTCTTGCTGCTCCTGAGCCGGAAGGCAGCCATGTTGGGTTGACAAGACCATCTGGGAGGTATGTAGCAGCCCTGGCTCTTGTGATACTCCAGTACTGGTACTTGGGTGTGATGTGGCAGCGCTGGTACTGGGCATTTGTTCCCGAGCCTATCACTGGCGGCAGCGCTGGTATTGGGCCTGGGAATTTGATCCTGGTTGCTGGCGGCAGCGCTGGTACTGGGCCTGGCAATGTGATCCTGGTTGCTGGCGGCTGCCTGGTTTCCAGAGCGCCGTGCCCTTTTAGGAGGGACCCATTCGTCCTCCAATTAATTTCTTGATTCACTGTTGCCAATTAGTTCAAATGCAGTATCTGTTTCAGAATCAGAATAGGTATCGGATTCTGATGAGAGCTCCCAGCTGCTCTAATCAGTCATGGAGAGGATCTGGAATGCCTCCTCACTGGTATGGCTGTGCAATGGGTGGCAGGTGACTGTCACTGATGGACTGTGCGACAGGTGGCAAATGGGTGGCAGGTGACTTTCACTGATGGGTGATGATGGCCACTGACTGGTCATTGGCGATGGTCACTGATGGATGACAGGTGGTGGTCACTGATGGGTGACGGTGTCTGGTGGTGATCACTAATGGATGACAGGTGGTGGTCATTGATGGGTGGCAGGTGGTGGTTACTGATGGGTGGCGGGTGACAGGTTATGGTCACTGATGGGTGACGGGTGTCTGGTGGTGATCACTGATGGGTGATAGGTGGTGGTCACTGATGGGTGACGGGTGACAGGTGGTGGTCACTAATGGGTGACGGGTGACAGGTGGTGGTCACTGATTGATGACGGGTGACAGATGATGGTCACTGATGGGTGACAGGCAGTGGTCACTGATGGGTGATGGGTAACTGGTGGTGGTCATTGATGGGTGACTGGTGGTGGTCACTGATGGGTGATGGGTGACAGGTGGTGGTCACTGATGGGTGATGATTGACAGGTGGTGGTCACTGATGGGTGACAGGTGGTGGTCACTGATGGGTGACGGGTTACAGGTGGTGGTCACTCATGGGTGACAGTCAGTGGTGACGGATGTGTGATGGCTGTCTGGTGGTGTCACTGATGGGTTACGGCTGACAGGTGGTGGCCACTGATGGGTGACAGGTGGGGGTCACTGATGAGTGACAGGTGACAGGTGGGGGTCACTGATGAGTGACGGGTGACAGGTGGTGGTCCCTGATTGGTGACAGGTGGTGGTCACTGATGGATGATGGGTGGTGGTCGCTGATGGGTGACAGGTGGTGGTCACTGATGGGTGACGGGTGACAGGCCACGGTCACTGATAGGTGATGGGTGACAGGCCACGGTCACTGACGGGTGACAGGTGCACTAAAGGTCACTGATGGCAGTCTCTGATGACAGATGCACTTTTTTGGGCAGATGTGGTGACTGTTGGGTGACAGGTGCAATGGAGGGCAGGGGTGATGTGGCAGGTGCTTGTGCTTGTACAGTACAGACACAGATCGGTAACTCACTGATCCAGGCTCTTCTCTTCTCACACTGGAAACGGTGTGTGAGGAGAGAAGAGGCGGTAACAGCTAGTTACCGCTCTGTATTTACATTTGTGATCAGCTGTGAATGGATAACAGCCAATCACATGGTAACAGTCGCTGGCCAATGGCTGTTTTCTACTTTTGGTGGCAGTCGCCGCCACCGACATACACGTGCAATGCGCTCCCGATTGCGCGCATGCGCTGTGTAAATAGGGGAAGTACCACTTTGTGATCAGCCGTGCCATGCCCAATGGCTGTTCACCCCCGTTGGTGATGAGCTGTGTCCCAGGGACATGCTTCCACCGACAGTGCCAGCATGTGCATGCCCGGCTTAAAGGGCTCACGTCATATGACATCCGCCTGTAACAAGAGCCGCAGCGCTCCAACGTCATTTGACGGTGGGCGGGCGGCAAGCTGTTAAACACCACCAAAAGAAAGCTCTAGTAGTCTAAAAAAAAGATATAAAATTAATTTAGGTACAGTGCTGTATGTCTAAGTAATTGAATATTCCTAAACAGTGCACTGGAACCCCACCTCTACCTCAAACAAAGTGTAATCATCAATGTTTCTTCTCTTAGAAGCTGGAATCAACCTGTTCCCCTTACAGAAAGAGATATCAATAATAAAAGTGGCCAGTGCTTTCTAACTCCAAGATAACAATTTCAATAATGTCTCTCTATAACCGAAGATCAGATGTTATATGTCCATAAACTTGCTATTCCTCTCTTTATCCTTTCTCTAAATTCAATCTTCACTTACAGTCATCTCAAGAAAAGCAATATAATATAGTGTAGTATGCTCAACCCACCATGCCTCAAATATTATCATATGTGATCAATAAAATTCTGTGTCAATACATGGCCATATGTGTATTTGTTCCCCAGTGTTATATACACTTACCCTTCATATACATGTGTATATCCATTCAATAGCTATCAGATTCTCTATTGATTGGTGGACATACACCAAGTAAATGAAGGGTAGAGGCATATAAAGAAGAACACATACTTTTATTGATAAAATAAGCACACAGGATAAGATTTGAGACATGGTGGGTTTAGCATACTAGACTATATTTCTTTTTTTGAGATCACTGTAAAGGAAGATTGGATTCAGAAGAATGATAAAGAGAGGAATAAAAGGAAGTTAATGGACATATGACGCCTGATCTTACAGAGACATTGTTGAACTTTTTATCTTGGAGTTTGAGAGCGCTGGTCACTTTTAGGCCTCATGCACACAGGATGTTAAAAAACTTCCTAAAAACGTTAGTATCTTTGAGTGACCTTTTTAGCTTTTTTTAGCATTTTTGCAGCAGCTTTTTTCGTCGCTAGCTGTAAGCCCGGCCCCCCACCCTATGTGAATGAGTATGGGGTACATATTTTATTAAATCAGCTCCGGCATCTTCTCCCCTCTCCACCTCTTCTCCCCTCTCCGGGGTCTTCTTTCTTCTGCTCTTTTGCGGGGTCTTCTGTCTTCTTATGGGGTCTTCTATCTTCTGAGGGGTCGTCTATCCTCTTCTGCTCTTTTGCCGCTGTCCTTGCCGCTGTCTTCTCCCTTTGTCCTTCATGCCATGTTGACACAACGCAATCTCCCGGACTTATGCTGTGTTATTATTTATGTCCAAGTAATAATTGCCATTCAAAGTGTGACAGCACTGAAATCTGAAAAATGGCCTGGACTGGAAGGGGGTGAAACAGTCCAGACTTGAAGTGCTTAATGCAGCTTGTCACTATTAATGATTGTGTAATATGTACTAAAAGTGTGATGAACAGCAGAGATATCGCCAGAAGAATGGCAGAAATCTTTTCTTTTCACTCATGACTCGACTATCTCCAGCTTCACTCAAGAAAAAAACTATAAACTGCTATCTCGGTGGTATAGAGATCCAACCACGATTCACAGGATCTTTCCTGCTGCTTCGGATGCTTGCTGGCGCTGTCGTGGAGGAACGGGCACATACTTTCACATATGGTGGAGCTGCGACCGTATCAGTCCCTTCTGGAGAACCATATTTGAGGTATACAACGAAATCTATGACACCTCTGTAACACCCTCCCCTAAAATGGCATTGTTATCAGTCCTTCCAGGCTCAGTTAAACACCAGAAATCAACTCTTCAAAGAGTTTTCCTATCTGGGGCCCGTCATATCATCACAAAATACTGGAAATCCGACATAACGCCCCCACTTCGTCATTGGGTGGAACTCATTAACGACACTATGGTCATGGAGGAGCTGCAGGCAAAAGCAACAGACAAATGGGATAAGTATACTAAAATGTGGTCCGTCTGGCTCCATTATTCTACATCAGATAGACTCAAAAGTAGAATCTCAATATGAAACCCATCCACGAACCTCCTGTTGGGCAGGGGCCCCACGTTTTCTGATCATATGACCACACATAACTCGAAAGCTACTATGTTGTATGCAACATGGGCATACTGCATAGCTTTCAGCGTAACCTCACCGTAGCTTTTCATTTCTCTGTTTTCTTCACCTCTTCTCTAACTTATCCCTTTTCTCCCCCTCTCGCCTCTTTCTCTTTCTTTCCCTTTTTATTTCCTTTTCATTGGGTTTTAACTATGCAATTGTTTAAAGGATAGGGATTGTGCCAGCTCAGGTCAAATAGGAGATGTGGGTCGCTACCCCGCACTGGTATCTTTCCTCTTCCTCTGAAAATGTAAGTGTTCTTCTGTTTTTTTTATTACCGTACCCGGTATTTACTGTAATCTGATATTCAATGTCAACAAAATAACAACAAAACTAATAAAAAATATATTCAACTCTAAAAGTGTGATGAACCACCATTCAAAAGACCTTATAAATTAGTAACAGTAAGTAACAATGGCCAGATGGAGAGCTGAACCCTGCCACATTAACCATGCAAGTTTTGATTCACCTTATACACTATATTGCCAAAAGTATTAGGACACCTGCCTTTACACGCACATGAACTTTCATGGCATCTCAGTCTTAGTCCGTAGGGTTCAGCTATAACAGCTTCTGGGAAGGCTGTCCATAAGGTTTAGGAGTGTGTCTACAGGAATGTTTGACCATTCTCCCAGAAGTACATTTGTAAGGTCAGGCACTGATGTTGGACGAGAAGGCCTGGCTCACAGTCTCCCCTGTAATTCATCCCAAAGGTGTTCTATCGGGTTGAGGTCAGGACTCTGTGCATCTCATCCACCCCAAACTCGTTCATCCAAGTTTTTATGGCCCTTGCTTTGTGCACTGGTCCAAATCATTTGGTGGAGGGGGGATTATGATGGAGGTTGTTTTTCAAGGGTTGGGCTTGGCCCCTTAGTTCCATTGAAGGGAATTCGTAAGGCATACCAAGTCATTTTGGACAATTTCATCCTACCAACTTTGTGGGAACAATTTGGGGGTTGGAACCTTCCTGTTCCAAAATGACTGCTCACCAGTGCACAAAGCAAAGTCCATAAAGACTTGGATGAGTAAGTTTGGGGTAGAGGAACTTGACTGGCCTGCACAGTCCTGACCTCAACCAGACAGAACACCTTTGAGATGAATTAGAGCGGAGACTGTGAGCCAGGCCTTCTCGTCCAACATCATTGCCTAACCTCACAAATGTGCTTCTTGAAAAATGGTCAAACATTCCCATAGACACTCTCCTAAACCCTGTGTACAGGCTTCCTAGAAGGGTTGTAGCTGTTATAGCTGCAAAGGGTGGACCAACTCGATATTGAACCCTACAGACTCAGACTGGGACACCATTTAAGTTCATGTGCGCATAAAGGCAGGCATCTCAATACTTTTGGCAATATAGTGTAGCTCTTCTCCAGGCCCATTCACTATAGCAGCCTTATTATAGCACTTCTTCTTTAGGTTGATTAGGTTCTTTACTTTTTCAACTCATTAGAAAATGCTGTTTGATAACTGTTCTTGAGGCAGCATTTTCCTGTTGAGATGACCAGTCTCCACAACTCCATATCTTTGTGTTGGGTGACTGGTCTTTTCAGTAACCTTAGAGTGAATGCTCCTATCTCTTAAACCATGGAAGCCAATGCCTCTCTTTATGGGAGACCAGAGGACACATCCCATGGATCAGGTGGACACTGATTGGGGGTAATTAAGGAGGATGGGGTTTGGGATGCCTACTTTCTAAAATGGGGTCATTTGGGGGGGTTGTGCTAGCTTACATTCCAGGGCCTCCGAAACTGTGATAGGCAGTGAGGAAGTGAACTTACCATTTTACGTCCTTAGAAATCCTCAAGGCGGTGATTGGATTTCTGGGACCTGTACGCGGCTAGGCTCCCAAAAAGTCTCACACATGTGGTATCCCCATACTCAGGAGTATCAGCAGAATGTATTTTGAGGTGTAATTCCACATATACCCATGGCATGTTCGAGCAATATATAATTTAGTGACAACTTTGTACAAAGAAAAAAAATTGTAATTTTCCAGAAACTGGTGGCAAACTATAAAATATTCCATGGACTCAACATGCCTCTCAGCAAATAGTCTGGGGTGTCTACTTTCCAAAAAGGGTCATTTCAGGGGGGTTTGAACTGTCCTGCCTAACATCACCCACTATTCTAACCATTTGAACCACCAAGTCCTTTCTGACACTTTTTGTTTACATGAAAAAATATTTTTTGTTTTGCTTGAAAATTACTTTGAACCCCCAAACATTATATATTTTTTAAAGCAGAGGCCCTATAGATTAAAATGGTGGGTGTTGCAAATTTTATTTTCACAAAATATTTGCGTAGCGATTTTTCAAACGCAATTTTTTGGGAAAAGAAACACTTTTTTTAAAATTTAATGTACAAAAACACACTATATTGCCCAAATGTTTGGTGAAATATAAAAGATGATCTTATGCTGAGTACATAGATACCAAACACAACATGCTTTACAATTACGCACACCCATGCAGTGGAGACAAACTATATACATTTTTAAAAGCCTTTAAAAGACTTTACAGGTTAACCACTTTAGATTTAAAGAGGAGGTCTACTGCTAGAATCACTGCCCTCGATCTGACGTTTGCAGTGATACCTCACATGCATGGTGCAATTTCTGTTTACATACGACACAAGACCGACGCTTGCACTCACCTTTGCGCATGTGCACGGGGGGACAGGGGTGCTTTTTTTTAATTATTCATTTTGCTTTTTATTTTATTTTTACACTGTTCCTTTTATTTTTTTTTCATCATTTTTATTGTTATCACAGGGAATTTAAATATGATCCCAATATGTAGTGACAGGTTTTTGAAAAATTTGGGGTCTATTAGACTCTAGATTTCTCCTCAGCCCTTAAAGCAGTGGTTCTCAACTCCGGTCCCACCAACAGGCCAGATTTTAAGTATTACCTTGGGGAGATGCAGACTAGAATACTGCAATCACTCAGCAGCAAATGATATCACCTGTGATGTATTTCAGTTATCCTGCAAACTTGGCCTGTTGGGGGGCCCCGAGGACCGGAGTTGAGAACCACTGCCTTAAAGCATCTGACCACACCAAGATCGGTGTGATAAGATGCTTTCCCAATTTCCCAATGGTGCTGTTTATATCCGGCAAAACCGAAGTTATGAAATGCTTCGAGTTTCTTAGGCCATAGAGACGCTTCCAGTTTCTTAGGCCATAGAGATGATTGAAGCCCTTCTAGTCTTTCATCAGTTCTATGGTCAGCTGGCAGAACCACTGGCTGCATTCTTGGGTTCCCTGGTGGGACAGGAGAGCCCGAGAAAATCATGAAAGATGTTGGGGGGGACATTCCCTCCCACTGCTTGTAAAAGCAGTCTAGCGGCTAATTACCCGCTAGTATTGCTTTTACATTAAAGCCAA
>BLSH010501847.1:135121-149522 GCA_018402905.1 Glandirana rugosa
GTTCTCCCGTATGGTAGCTTTATAGGGCTAGTGCGGGGTATCTCCGTAACCCTTAACCCCTAGATGGGGATAGAGGGGTGTCTGCTGTAGGGGTTTGTTCCCTAGAACAAGGTCGCGCCAGGTGAAAGGTAGGAAACTCGTAGTATGAATAGGAGTACCGTTCTAATGATTTCCATTCTATTGTGACCGTTTATCTGTACCCGGCTTGCTGGGGGCCAAGCGCCGTCTTGAAAGTTTGTTACATTTTCAAGACTTGACTTTTCACTTGTGGTAACTTCAGATACCCTGGGATTGACCTTTTTATTTTCACGGTTAAAACTTCCGAATAAACACGTGGTGATAGGGGTAGAACCCCAATTCCCAATGCCTCTATGGGGCGTGATCGGGATATTTCGATGGTATGCCCTCTTGCGGGGCCTGGGCTGCTACCACTGTAAACGACTTGGTGTGTCGATTCACATACAGGATCAAATATTGAATAGGAAAGGAGCACCCGAGACAAGGATGTAAAAGCTGCAAACGTTGATTTTATTTGGTATGAAGAATGGTAAAAAGTGCCACTTTTTACCATTCTTCATACCAAATAAAATCAACTTTTGCAGCTTTTACATCCTTGTCTCGGGCGCTCCTTTCCTATTCAATAATGAGGATAAGTATGGGATAATACTTACCTTCCCCACTTCACAAGAAATTTTCCCTGTGTGACATACGTGCCCAAGAATAGCACCTACTAATCAAGTATATTTTTCATTATGAGAACAATCATGTCATGAGTGTAGGAATTCTCAGCCCTATAAATACTTTCAGTGTTATAAGCAGGATACCCTTCCGATGCTGTTGGGTAGTCCAGGGGGAATCAGACCAAGCTCTCTTCTAATATTAGGAAGCCTGCTACACACTTTGACCATACTAGAAATAGTTTTTTTTAAATAACAGCTTAGATGTTATGATCTTGTGATGAAAATTCCATAAACATTTTGCATGGTTTTTATTGTTAGAAATGACCAAACCAGGAAAGTCTTCCCATCTAGTTGATTCTTCCACTACTACAGTATGTAAGATAAGTGTCTCGTAGTGTGAATCCACTGGTATCATCAACTAAAATCACTAGCTTCAATGTCTCGGTTGATATCTGGATAGTTGAAATTATAGCAGCATTTGATCTTCAGCAAAATTGCTTATGTGAGGTGGCTTTTAGGCTGCACAAATACAGTTTTTACCTGCACCATGTATGTTTCTAACTTCCTTCCTTTTGACTTCCGTTAATATCAGATGCAGGTAGGAGTTTGCAAGGAAGACTTAACTTTTTTATTTCAATTGGTGGTGAGCGTGTTTTATTTTTCATCCAGTTTGTTCTTTCTTTTTTTTTTTAGTTTATGGAAACATAAATTCTTTGTGGTTGATTTGAACTGTTATGAATGTTTCAATACAGAGCACTCATCAAATAATTACAAATGTGTTGTTATTTTATTTCTGTTCAGGTGAGTAGACAGCAAAATCAGACTCTTGAATCCTTTTTACGGTTCCATCACCAGTGGGCTGGAAAAGACAAGATGATACAGGATTGTCTTCTGCCACTCCTCTCGCCCTCAGAAATTACTAGTTGCTCTAGAGAATTCTACAGATGAATGGAAGACAATTTTCTATTTTCTCACATCTGCATATCCATCTGTACATCCTCCAAAGATCAGACACATTATAGACACATGCCATAATAATTCTTTTATCCTCTTTTTGTTTTTGACATGCATTTATGGCTGATGAACTACTAAAGCTCTGTGGATGTAATTCTTACAGAAAAAATACAACTATTTTATCCATGAAGCAAAACTAATGATTTTTATTCACATTTATTGTTTTATTCACATTTTCAGCTGCCATGTAACAGAACATGAATTCTTATTATTGGATCAAGGTATTGATTTTGCTGACTTATGTTAAAAGGAAAAGTAACAAAAGAGACTTTTGAAGCATTTAAAAAATTTGCTCTTCCCCAATGTTTGCTTTAGAAACATGGGCATATAAGACACAGTGGAGGCGACAGTTTTTTTGCAGCCGCTCTATTGCTTTAAAGCAGCGGTGGGGGCTAGGTAAGCTATGTAAAAAGAAAGTTTCTGTTTGTGCTTTTTTCTATCTTTACCTTTTCTTTTGAACTCTCATACTGATGGGTGCTTTTCTATGTTAGCTATAACTGCCTACTCAGCCATCTGGGAAGTCTCTCATCCCACTGATGTAGTGGAGTCTGGGGTATGTTTCTCTAACAGATTGCACTTTAAGCTTCTGTCCCTGCTTCTTCAGCAACTAAACATAGTGTGGCTAGGGTTTATTATTTGTGGAGTGAAGGTGATTTTTTATTTATTCTTTAGTTGACCAGTTTTATATATGTGGATCACTAGGAACTGTTTTCAAACCCAATAATTGTGAATATTCCTCATTGGCACTAACACCTGGGGATGGTTCTAGAAGTTGAAGAAGTTACAAGGACAGTCATGAGTAAATGGTCCTCTGAATACCATCTTAATACTATCTGTGGCTCTGACATTTAAGCAGGCATTATATTTTTTGGTTGTGATGACATCCCCGCAGTTGCTATGTGGGACCCGCTCTCTTATTTTTTTTTTTTTAATAACATTTTATATTTTGTTATATTTAAACAGATATGTGGCCATGTGCTAGGAGTAATTAATGTATGTGTGGTTTTGTTGAGAAGTGTTTTATTGCTGTTCTAAAGAGTATCCTGATAATTTTTTTTTTATGTATACAATGACAATAAAGTATATTATCTATATTATCTTATCTATTTTGTGAGTATGCATGTTAATGTTAATATCATATAAGTTATACCTATAATGCTGATAATTATGAGGGGGTTTTCTTGACACATCTCTTTTATATTCTTCCTAGCTCCCTGAATGCTGGTGCACTTCAATTACTGTTTGAACTAATGGTACCACACCCTATTGGTTGAGCCTGCAAGCCACAATTGATTGTCACCATTTTCTTTTGTTCTTAAGGAATTTGTAAGTGAGATTGCCTACAATTATAGGATAATGTTTACAAATATATTAATTATATAAGTATATCTAATATGTATTTCTTTCGATAGGTTACTCTGAATGCAAGAAAGAGGTCTTGAAGAAGCACTTTGTGAAGGTTGACCTTTTTTTTTGCTAGCTTGAAAATCATACAAGATTTGTACTCTACTGGCAATGAAGATGTAATCTGTAGATAAGGACTTGTATCCCTGCTGTTTTATGACTGTGCTGTTTTATCCATGTAAATAAAGTATTTTGTCATTTTTACATTTACGTCATCCTTGGTACCAGTAAAGTCCTGATTTTTCTGTTCCCTTATCCCCTAATTTATTCTGTCATTTGTTTTACAAAAATATAGCATGTAAAGACATTGCAACAATAAACTGAAATTAGTAACTCTATATTGTTACAGAGGGCATGTAGCAACAGTTTCAAGAAACAATATCAAAGCTGAGAACGGCTTATGTGCAAAGCTGAAACTTTGAAACATGCAATGTAGCTAGCAATGGCAGTTAATTGCTGGCATATACCATTTTTCATTTCACAGGTATTGGACCTGTTGGGTCCCTCTTTAACTTTATGGATTGCTGGATCACCTTTTTGAGGAACTCTCTGTCAGCTTGCTGGGTCTCTGCAAATAGGCATTTTGCTTCCTGCTGAGCTTCAGTGGCCTTCTGCTGGATCTCTGCCCTTCTGTCTCTGAATCTCTTTGAACTGGCTGTTTTTTTCTTGATGGGTTGCAATGGCCCACAGCAAGGCACTTATCACGCCCTCCTCTTTCAACTTGCTCAGGAAGTTGCCCACCAAATCCACAATATGTGAGGGTTAGCTCAAGTGAGGATCACCTACCTTCCCCAGAAAAAGCCAATCCAAACAGCAGCTCTTTCTTAAAATTCTGACATGTGATCAATTTTATATGAAAAGATTGCAAACAAACCAGAAAATAAATCCTTACCATTCAAGCACTAGCTAAAGAGCACAGATTCCTCTCTGACAGGTGAGGGCTTCTGCCAGTCTCTGACAAAACAAGCATTTTGCAAACCTTTCTTTTCTTCTTTTCTCATTTTCTAGACGCAGTTCTCTCTCAGGTAGCTTTCCTGAGTTCCAGGTCAGAGCATGCTCCAGCCCCTCCTTTTTTTATCCCACCTACTTCTGCTTAAAAGTGAGAAGCAAACCCAGTCTTGGATTCCACAGTGCCAAGGTAGCCAAGAAAACGTGGACCATATCACTGTATTTCATCTCAGTTTCCCACATATGAAAGCGTGGTTTGAAACACACCATTCCTCAACCAGCTCATCTTTCATCTTTATGTTGTCACTATATATATATATATATATATATATATATATATATAGTAAGGGGGTTAGCTCAGCAGCGGGTGTGTTTGACCCCCTGGAAGGGTTCACTACACAATTTAGGCACAGCGAGACAGCAGTTTCAGATGAAAACAAAAAGGTAGTTTATTCTCACTAGTTACAACGTGAAAAAACAGCCAAACAAAAAGAAACAACAAAATAAATCCTAGGCCACTTGGCCACTTACTACACAATAGGTTTCCCTGTCTGTCAGCTGGGTACAGCCTACTGCTGTACCTAGCTCCTATCTCTCACTGTAGACAGTCAGCCACACAGGCTTCTTATGTCCCTCTTGGCGGCAACGATAACAAATAAACTTTTTCGCTGCTTCCTGCAACTTTGACTGCCATTCATTATGCAAAGTTCCCGCCCTCTCACTCTCTCCACCCTCTCTCCACCCTTACCCCTTGAAGTCATCTTACCCGCCGCTGGGGATGGTCTGGTCTTAGGGTGGAAAGTCTGTGAGTTCCTGGGAGAGGCGGTCAGGTTCTCTGTAGCCAAGTACCTCTCTACCAGGTCCACAAGCTTGTCGGCCGTGTCCGGGTTTCCATGGTTTACCCACTTTTGGACAGCAGTAGGTAGAGATCTCAGGAACCGATCCATTATCACACGTTCCACAATCTTTGATGCTGTCAAAGTTTCAGGTTGCAGCCACTTCCTCCCAGGTGAATGATATCATACATTTGCCACCTAGGGGGCGTTTCAAGTTGGAAAGTCCAGTTATGCACACGCTGAGCCCGGGTAGCCAGGGTGACACCCAGCCGTGTCAATATTTCTGTTTTTAGCACAACATAGTCATTTGCTTGGTTGGGCTCTAAGTCATAATACGCTTTCTGCGATTCCCCAGCTAATAGAGGAGCCACAAATCCAGCCCACTGATCCTTAGGCCACTTTTCTTTTTCTGCAGTCCTTTCAAATGTAGTCAGAAACACTTCAGGATCATTCTGTCCAGTTATTTTTGGCAATAAACAGCTCACACAAAATGATGATGTATTACTGGAACCACTCGCCTCACTGGTCTGTCGATGCCGTTGGATTATGGCATCCATTTGCTGTCCATGCTGGCCTTTCACAAAAAAAATCTGCTCGCATCCTGTTTGACCCCCTGGAAGGGTTCACTACACAATTTAGGCACAGCGAGACAGCAGTTTCAGATGAAAACAAAAAGGTAGTTTATTCTCACTAGTTATAACGTGAAAAAACAGCCAAGCAAAAACAAACAACAAAATAAATCCTAGGCCAGTTGGCCACTGACTACACAATAGGTTTCCCTGTCTGTCAGCTGGGTACAGCCTACCACTGTACCTAGCTCCTATCTCTCACTGTAGACAGTCAGCCACACAGACTTCTTACCAGACAAGCTGTTACACTCCCCAGTCTGTTGACATGACACAGAACCTGGTTTCAGGGTGGAGCACTCACCTATCCCTGCTAGGAGTTCTTGTAGAGGCCTTAATGAGCCAGCTCACCTCTGCTGCGCTTATTACCTCTACACCAGCAAGACTCCCCTTAGTGGTATAAGTCTGCATACACCTTAAATCTAGGGCAAATGCACCTGCCATCCTGCACGCAACCTGGCGTCTTTATCCGCCTGCTGTCACAATATATATATATATATATATATATATATATATATAGTACCGTAGCAGGGATATATGCATTTCAGAGACAGTGTGCAGTGTGGAGCTGACTCCCTCTAGTGGCAGCAAAAGACCATGTCTTCACATCCTGCTAGTGATTTATTCCAGCAAGAGAAATGCACCCTGGGGTTGTAGTTTACTTGTGAGGATTCACTCTCTAGCTTCACTGTAGTAGAACTATATTTCCCATCAGACTGCGCAGAAGAGAAGGATTCTTGGGAAGAACAATTGCCTCGTGGGGCTGGGGCCTAGCACAGTGTCTCTGGATGGCAGTGATTGATCAGGCAAGACCCTGTGTGAATGGCGGCGAGACTGCAGGCTTACTCACACCATCCTAACAGTTCAACAACTTTGCAGCACCACAGCGAGCATCAAGGAAGACCTGCCCTGTGTCAGCGGAGTCTGTTCCTGCAGTCAGTTTGGAAATTACTCCAGGGAGAACCACGGAGAGGGGGGTGGAAGTCAGTCTTAAGAGCCAGAGAGCTGGAGTGCACATAACCATCATCTCCATCCTTGTCATCACCTTCATCCACAGCCGCTGACTCATCTTCTTCATCTATTGGTCCTGTGGGTTGAGCAGGTGGAAGCCCAGTACTGCAGACACTGTGTACACATCACCTGCTTAAACATCTTCACTACAGTCAGAGCTTAGATCCCAGCACACAAGAGGAAGATAAGCATTTACACCCCTTTATTGGATTGGAATGCTGTTACTCATAGTTCCACAATGAAAGTCGGTGATCACTGTGAAGCTTCTACTGTATTGCTACAGCTATAGTGCTTGTTATCCATACAGTGCACTTCTAAGAAACCTGTTTATGATATTTGCAATTTTAATTGATATATACCATTCAAACTACAGAGCTACAAGATCATTGGAACTTTTCATCAAGGAACATTGATTCATCATAGCTTTTGGTCTGTTCCTTTTGGTCTGTTTTCTGGTTCAGGCCTGTTCATAGATTATCCAACTTTTATATTCAGTTTTTTCACTTTCTTTTGGCGGCTGCCAGGGGAGTGGGTAGTAGAGAGTGGTCTGACGATCAGAAATTATTCCCCTGCTCTCCTGTGTCCCACTCTCATGCACAGCAAATAAATCTGTGCTGGTATTATTGCACTGAACCATAGAGTGTAGGAGTTGCAGTAGGTTGTTTCTGTGAACTATCATTATCACAATAGTACTGTATTTGCTAAGCCCAGAGTCCCTTTAATTTGAAATATTTGAGTAAATACCACTGCTTTTTTTAACCTGTGTGCCTCTTTACTGTGTCCTATTTAAAGGGGAACTAACACAATAATACTTGAACCCAGTATTATCAGGTGTGCCAGAGGGGACTGAGACTGTTATTAGGGTTGAGAAGCAGAGTAACGGACTGAATATACTTAAGTGGCTCCTGCAGTGGTAGTGCTACATGTGGGGGCTCGTCCAGGATGTTCCTCTACTCCGTAGTCAACTTCCTTAGTCACCATCCCTACAGGCATCAAGATGGACCCTGCTGGTGTGATCCAGTGGTGGGAGGAAGAAGGCACCCACTCAGAGTCGAGTGTGGTGATCAAACTCCCTGGGGAAACTTGGACTGAAGAACAAATCAGCCAGGCCATGAAGACATTGGCCTCAGACAAGAAAGCGTGGGTGATTGATGTTAGGCCAGACCATGGGACCTCTCGCACTTACGTGCTGTTAGAGTGGAAGAAGAAAGTCCCTGAAAGCTTCTGAGGCGTCATTGTGCAATTGACCATCAAGACAGAGCTCTATATAATCCATTCAAAGGCCCCAGAGGAGGGCCCTACTAGTTCCAGTCAAGCTGAAACCGCCGAGGAAAAAGTCCCCCTGACTCCTCTGGCCCCCATTGAGCTGGAGTTCTTCACTGCCATGGGGGAGTTCATATCAAAGTACCAGAAGTGCAATCTGGTGTGGTCTGGATCTGGATATCGGAAACTGAGGATCTTCTCAAGAAAGCAGCCCATACCCACCGAAGAGTATGAAGTCTGAGTGGAGCAGGCCATGCAGGCCCTGGAAGAGTGGGACCTGCCAGAGGCCCAAAAGAAACAACGCATCAGTGAGAGTTTGTGAGGAGCCGCTGCTGAGCCTATCAGGAACTTGAGATTCAGCAACATGACCTGTACTGCTTATGATTACCTGGCCATGCTACAGGAGGAGTTTGGGCAGACAGAAAAGGCAGCTGACCTGATCTATCAGTTTGAACATGCCCTTCAATGCCAAGGTGAACGCCTGCCTGAATACATTAGGCGGCTAAACAAGATGTTATACCAGATTGTGATAAAAAAGGGAATGATGCCTTCTGCCATAGATCAGGTCAGAATAAAGCAAATCCTAAAGGGGCCCTACACTTTGACCAAGTCTGGCTTCAGCTGAAGACCTCTGTGGCTGTTATGTCCTTAAAATACCCAGAGCTCATCAAAGTAGTGAGGGAAGAAGAGGCAATGTTCGATGACAAACGAGTAGCTGTTCGTCCAGCCTCTGCACCTCTCGCTGAAGTCGGGTCTGTAGGGGCAGTGGAGCAAAACTCTGAAATAACCGCCATGAAGTCTCAAATGACCCAGGTAATGGAAATGATGACCTTGTTGGCAGCAAAAATCATCAAGATAACCATTGAGCGTCTTGCAAAGACAAGTGTGCCTCCAACTCTATCTACTACTTCTGACAAGAGGCTTATGAATAATGAAGTATGCTTCAACTGTGGAGGAGTGGGATATTATCATTGGGTGTGTCCAAGCCCAGTGGAGCCTGAAATACAGAGCCAAAAGCCAGCAGGAAACTTCAGAGTGCTACGGTGAAGGAGCAAACCGGGTGCCCATCTACAGTAGCTAGCTCCAAAGCAACAATTTGTAGAGACCACGACGGGAGACAAAACCCTCTCAGATGACTCCCGTGGTTGTCTCTAAGTGGCCCAGTCTTCCGCTCCCTTTGGCTCATGCTACCCAGCATCGGAGAGCCAGTGCACACTAGGCTCCAAAAACCCAGCAAAGACCTAAACCAGATCAAAAGAGATGAGCCCGTTTGTTGAATTGTGAACATTATGGGGCGTTTGCGGTGACTTCGCCCGTCGCGGAGCACACCATAATGCATAGCAAGATGATGGCGCGCACAGCTCTTCCTCCACGGGAGAGGTGCCGCCGTCTGCACTCGCTGTGTTTTGACAGTTTATTTATATGCAAGAGCGGGGCTACCCGGTGATGTAGCGGGCGACCCTGCCCCCTTCCAACATCATGTGACGTCAGAGGGGTGGGTCACTCAATTACATCACCAGGTGGCCCCACCCTTGACTATAAATAAACTGTCAAAACAAAGAGAGCTCCGTCGGCGGGACTCCTCCCATGGAGGAGGAGCTGTTGCGTTTTTTTTCTGGGTCTGTCACACGCCGTGATTGACGATGGACTACAACAGGGGACACTTATTTTTATTTTTTAATAAAGGACTTGTCCCAAATTGACTCCTGTGTTTTTTTCTTTTTTGACACTTTTTGGTGAATTAGTAGGGGCACGATGTACCTGATACTAATTCACTTGGGGGACAGGATCTGGGAGCCCCCTTATTAAAGGGGGCTTCCAGATTCTGATAAGCCCCCCGCCCATAGATCCCCACAACCCTGGGCTGTCAACATGGGCATCAACATGGGGACAAGGTGCTTTGGGGTGGGGGGGTGCACAGCCCTCCACCCCAAAGCACCCATACTCCCCATGTTAAGGGCATGTAGCCTGGTACAGTTCAGGAGGGGGGTGCTTGCCCATCCCCCCTATCCAGGCCGGCCAGGCTGCATGCTCGGATAAAGGTCTGATTTGGATTTTAGGGGGGCCCCTTTGGCGCGGGGTTCCCGTTAAAATCCATACCAGACACGAAGGGGGAGACCCTATGAAAATCTTTTCAGTGATTTTAATCTATATTGCCGGGAGCCAGCAATACATTACAGCCGCGAGTGATTTTAAATGACAATTTTTCCTTTACAAATGTAATTTTGCAGTGGCACTGTTCTAAACATCACAGAGATGTGCCCTTTTACAGGCATACTAAGTGGACCACCCAGGCACATTATTTAAAGGAATATTTAATTTTTATTGTTTCACTTTAAGCATTATTAAAATCACTGCTCCTGAAAAAACGATTGATCTAAAAACTTTTTTTTGCATTGATACATGTCCCATAGGGCATACACTTTTTATGGCAATGAGTGGTATATTAGCCTTTACAATGCGCACTTTTCATTTTTCATGTTCGGGTCCCATAGACTTTAATGGTGTTCGGATGTTCGCACTCATTTTTTGTCTGTTCACATGTTCTGGTGCGAACCGAACGGGGGGTTGTTCGGCCTAACCCTAGCCACCGAACAGGCCAAGGCAACCACTTCCTTCAAGTTTCCTGATAAGCTGGTGGGACCTTCTCCTGTTGTCCCCATCCAAGTAGAGGGAGTCTACACCAAAGCCCTTCTGGATACCAGAGCTCAAGCGACCCTCCTCTACAGAGACTTGACTATGAAAGGCACCTCAAACACCTGCCATTGCAGAAGTTGGAAGAGCTAGAGATATGGGGCATTGGGACTCAGAACTTCCCCTATGATGGTTATCTACTGATGAGGCTGACTTTTGATCCCTTTGTGGCCGGAAAAGGCAAAGACCTTTCACACCTTGGCAGTGGTCTGTCCTTGTCCACCAGGGACCAGCAAGAGTTCTCTCATTATAGGAACCAACCCTGATCTGGTCAGAAGACTGTTGACATCCCTTGTTCTGGAGCTGGGCACTTCAACTTCAAATGTGCACCCTATGCTGAAGCAAGCCTACCAGCGCCTGGTGCAAGAACAGAAGGCCCCAGCGGAAGGAGTGGGAAAATCTGGCGCTTTGACTGGAGTGAGAAGGTGTCACAGCCTGGGGAAGTGGCCTGTTTACGGGCATCTGTCAAACTTAATTGGAAACAGCCAGGCCCTTTCATTGTCCTTGAACCAGACAGACAGATAGAAGACATGGGAGTGGAGATGATTCCCAAAGTGGTTTCAATCAAAGCATTGCAAATAAGCCACAGGAGGATCTCGGTCAGTGTCCGCTACATAACAGTCTCGCCAGTGAAGATGCCGACTCGGATGTTGCTGGAACAAGTGAATTTGGCTATCCCAGTGTCACCGTCTGATTTGGTGGGGGAAGAAAAGGATGGGATCCCTGTCGAGGAGTTCTATCTGAAGAACACCTCTCTCTCACCCGAATGGAAAGAAAGAGCCAAGACTCAGCTTCTGAGATGGCAGGCTGCATTCTCGAATTTGATGTGGGGTGTGCAGAGTGCCCAACACTGGATCCATCTACAAGAAGATAAGCCGTTCATAGAAAGAGTCTGACTTGGACCTGCGTGAACAACTGGCAGAATTGAAGAGAGCACTTATCATCTGAGAGTCCCGTAGTTCATACGCTTCTCCGATAGTGGTCACTGAGGCTTTGTATCGACTACAGAACGCTGAACAACAGGACCATTCCAAGGTTAGAGGATGCCTTGCAGAGCTGTCAGGAGCAAAATGGTTCACTGTACTGGACCTGAAGAGCGGATACTATCAAATCCCCATGCATTCTGAGGATCGGGAGAAGACCGCCTTCATTACCCTGGTGGGGTTCTTTGAATTTGACCGCATGCCTTAGGGTTTGTCTGGCGCCCCAGCCACTTTCCAAAGGCTCATGGAAAATATGGTTTGTGACATGAACCTGTTAGAAATGTTGGTGTACCTAGGCGACATCGTTGTCTTCGGGAAGACCTCAGACGAGCATGAAGAGCATCTAGAAAAGGTCCTCAAGAGACTACATGATGAGGGGTTGAAGCTGTCTTTGGAGAAGTGCTAGTTCTATCAACCCTCGGTCAACTATCTTGGTCACATCGTGTCTGCTAATGGAGTGGCCACTGACCCTCAGAAGCTGGAAGCTGTCACCTCCTGGCCAAGGCAACCTGGCGGAGATCTTCACAACAGTTTGAGTAGGCTGCAGACAAGATGGCAGCGCCTCGATGAGCACAGAGAACAGCAGGCCACAACTCGGGCAGGATGCTGGGGTAGGCTCGGGCCAGCAGAGAGTCGGAAAGGCAAGTAAACACACTTCCCCATCCCAAGGTCCGCTGAAATCTAGACCAAGACTCGACCCTATGCTGCAAGCTTTGTCTGATGAGGACAGGGAGGGTCACCCTATGGAGGACAATGGAAATGACACAGACCTCATATCCCAATTCCCCACCATGGGGCAGCCCATTATAGATACCACTCTGAAAAGCATGCTAGTGGCACTCCACAACACACTGTACACTGACATGACATCAGTGGTATCCAAAATTAAAGCAAAGGTAGAGGATCTGGGGGATAGAGTCAGCCATATGGAGGATGTCGGACTTTGCGGAAGCACATAACGACCTTGTGGACGCACACAAAGAGACGACAGACACCATTAGCCAACTCAAGATGAAAATCACGGATTTAGAAGATTGTTCCAGAAGGAACAATGTGCAATTTAGGGGGGTCCTGGAGTTAGTCTTACCGGGAGATTTAAAGAGCTACATTCACCGGATAATAACGACCCTCCTTCCAGAGATCCCTCAATCTGAAATAATTATTGACCGGGCTCATAGGCTGCCCAAACCTCCCTATCTCTCAGACCAGGTGCGAAGAGACATAATCACGCTGATTCATTTCTTCCATGTTAAGGAGGATCTGATTCATGCTCCCAGAAGGGTTAACCCTTTGCCAGAACCCCAGGCGGTGGTGAAATTATTCTCCGATCTCTCACAATTTACCCTGGCGGCCCGAAAGCAACTGCTTACGATTACTAAAATGCTGCACAACCATAAGATTCTATACAAATGGGGTCCACCTGCCAAGTTGATAATTACCAAGGGCAATAGACAGCATGTGGTTTCTACTCTGGACGAAGGACTGAAACTGCTTCATACTTGGAAGCTTCTCCTGCCCTCAGACGAGCGCCACCATAGGGGAGATAGAAAGCCTTAAGGCCAGGAACCTGGAGGCCCACTCTGACCGTTGACATTCCTCTTGCTACACACTACCCACCTCGGAGCTTAAACAAGGTTTACCTAACCCTACTCTCCAACTTAAAATCCTTGGCCTCAACCTACTAAGGAGATTGCAACAGTTTGGAGTTCAGTGAGTCCCCCAATCTCCCTCAGGGTAGCGATCGCTACCCGGTAATCCGCTGGATTACACCCAATGTTCCTTTACCCTATGTTTTTGTTTCTCAATGTGTTTTTGTTTGTGCTTTGGTCATACATACAGATTACTGCTCTACTCCTTCAGACTTTTTTGCTAATGTTCTCCACTAACAGTCTGCCGCCATATATGCTTATGAATATTACTAGGTTTTTCAACCCCTGCTGCTCCCCCTTGCTTCTTTTTTTCAGACAATCCTTTACCTCCCAGCAGAGTTCCCTCCAGTTCAGAGACTGTGCTCTTCAACCACCAACATACCATGTCGGACTATGTCTTAATGGAACTGCTCAGACGGGGTCACCCCAAAGATATGGTAAAGTACTGATTAGCGTGATGTACACCCACCATGCCTTTGTCATTTGTTTCCCTTAACGCGCATGGCCTAAATAGCCCTTTCCAACGGAAAGCCGCATGGAAGGAGGCATTGAGGCTACAAGCAGATGTCTTTTGCATGCAAGAAACACACTTCAGTGCCTCCAAGCCACCACAATGTTCACGTAGACTCTACCCACATATTTTCATGGCTAATGGTCCGGTAAAGAAGAATGGGGTGCTGATTGCTATCGGTTCCTCATTGTCCTTTTCCCTCCAAGACCTACTCGTAGACCGGAAAGGTTGTTACATCCTCCTGGTTTGTTACTTGAACAATGTTCTTTATACACTTGTTAATGTTTATGCGCCAGTCTAAATTCTTAAGCGTATTGTACAAAAAGGTTGAGAGGATTCGGAAGAGCTCACTTCTAATGATGGGCGACTTTAATTCAATCATAGATCATGAATTAGACATGTCCAATACTTGCTCACCCCCTAGACAAACCCTGGCACTCTTCATGAAAAAAAACTTTTTTTTTTTTTTAACAACTTTTATTTGGAATTTCAAAAAGAAATACAGATGAACATGTGGAACAAGTTGTCTCGGTACATTGGTACAAAAGGGTTATAAGGAACATCACGCTGGTATACTGTTGCGACTATAGAAGATCATAGAAAATGTTGTGAACATCCGGGGGGATTAGTAGGGGGGTGATGAACAGAACTTGTTGCAGGAATGATCATGTGTGACCAGGCCACCATCCGGGCACCCCTAATGGGGACTCACTGTGCCGTGGAGGGTGGGGGTCTGAGGATGTTACATAAGGGGATAGTCGTTGGGGGGGGGTTGATGTCAC
>BLSH010501847.1:157222-171932 GCA_018402905.1 Glandirana rugosa
CACTTGTAATAAAGAGGTCTCTGCTCAGCCTTCCCGAGAAACCTGTAGTCTATCCTAATTAAACTATCCCTGTACTAGTCTGGTTCAATAACTGTTGTAAAGTCTAAACGTGTGGAATATATCGCACCCGTCTAGTCAGTTCTTCTCCAGCTAGGAACACATAAATGGTACCCCTCGTCTCTTCATCCACATCAGGGAAAGAGGACGTACGTACGTGGAGGTGCCCAGTATATTTTCAAAAAAAAGTACCGTCGGGATCGCTCGTCCTGTACGTCACGATCTCGAGGCGAGGAAGCCCCTGTGTGGCCGTGTAATTCGTGGCGTTCGTCGGTCGCTTGCGGCGGATAAGGTCCGAGTCGAGGGTGGGTTGTGATGTCCCTTGCAAGGAGCTGAGCCTGGAATAGGCGGCGTTCGCTGGCTGCTTGCGGTGCTTAATGTGCCGGTGTGTCCCCGAAGGAGCGGAGCTCTAGCACTGCATGTCCTGCTCGCTAGGGCTGCCATGAAAAAAAACTTTTATATGACCCGTGGAGGTGCATGCATGCAGGAGAAAGGGACTACACCTACTTCTCTGCTCCCCATGGTAAATACACAAGGATCGACCTCTTCTTGACTGATCTGCCCACGCTATATAAGGTGTGCAAATCTGAAATGTTGTCAATAACTTGGTCTGATCATGTCCCTATCAAATTAATCCTATCTGATGTCCAAAGAGCCCTTCCGACTCGTCTCTGGAGAAATAATGTTCACCTATTTAACAACCCCCATCACATAAAATGGATCTCCAACCAGCTAGAAGAGTTATTTTCCCTGAATTGCACACCAGACTCCAATATAGCTAATGTATGGTGCACACACAAGGCCTTCTCAAGAGGGCTTCTAATCCAGCTAGCGGCCAGAGTTAAGAAGCAGAGAACACAGGCAATTGATATGACACTAGCTAAAATCCAATTATTGGAGCAACAGCACAAACACACGCTTGATCCCAATACTCTTAGTGATCTAAATACCACCAGGCACGATCTGAGACTCCTCATATTATCAGAACATGACAAACAAATTCGCAAAATTAAGGCCACCTATTACACACAAGGCAATAAAGCAAGAAAACTCCTGGCTAGCCAGGTAAAATCTAAACAGATTAAAAGTATGATTGCTTACCTCCAAGACCCAAAGAAAAATTGTAAACTGACACACCCGAAAGACATAGCTAACTCCTTCCGAAATTATTACCATTCCCTATACAACCTCCAAAATGACCTAGAGTCCGCACAACCTACCGACGACACTATTCATCAATACCTGACCAAATTACACCTTCCCTCCATAAATGAAGAAGTACTCCACAAATTAAATTTACTCATATCCTCTGAAGAAATAGCCAGGACTATTCAGGAACTCCCCAAAAACAAATCCCCTGGAGCGGATGAAATTTCATCCGAATATTACATTCCAGACTTTTTTGATACCCCACTTACAAAAACTCTATAATGAAACCACTAGTACTAGCTCCTTCCCAAAAGAAATGCTTAAGGCTATTATTGTTACTTTACCAAAACAGGGCAAAGAACTAACGCCCCCCCAAAACTTCCGACCAATCTCCCTCCTCAACACAGACCTCAAATTATTTTCAAAAATCATAGCTAACAGATTATCGGACATTACGCCCGCCCTTATAAACCATGATCAAGTAGGATTTGTGAAAGACCGAGAGGCATCGGACGGCACCAGGAGAATGATGGATCTTCTCACAATCCTAGAAAAAAAGAAAGAGTCGGCAGCCTTCTTGGCCCTAGACGCCGAGAAGGCATTCGACCGAGTACACAGGGGGTATCTTAGAGCTACACTCATAAAATTCGGGATTCAGGGTCCTATTCTCAATGCAATATCTGCACTGTACGCTGGCCCCTCAGCCCAAGTATATACTTCAAATGCCTTATCGGACCCCTTTGAGATCACAAATGGGACCAGACAAGGATGCCCATTGTTCCCTATTATCTTCACCCTTATTGTGGAACCTTTCGCAGAAGCTATCAGGAATAATCCCCAAATAGAGGGATTAAAAGTGGCGGACTACACGCATAAAATTGGACTGTTTGCGGATGATGTCCTTTTAACTCTCAAAAAAGTTGCCCCTTCCTTAAGAGCAGTACAAGAAGAAATTGAAAAATTCTGGAAAGTAGCCTACTACAAAATTAATATTACAAAATCCTCCATCCTCCCCATTAACATAGGACCAGCAGCCAGTAAGGCTTTGAAAAAAGAGTTCCTATATGCATAGGAGAACAAAACCATAGAATATCTGGGGATCAAACTTATGTCACCCACAACAAAAATCTATGAATCCAACTTTTTGCCCATCCTTGAAACAATCAGGAAGGACCTCCTATCATATAGGAAAAATGAAGTTTCATGGCTTGGCCGAGTAGCAGCGTTTAAGATGCTCTCCCTTCCCAAATTACTATATCTCTTCCGTACTATCCCAATAAAACTCCCAACCCGCTTCTTTACCACTATAAATAAATATATGAATGCATATATATGGAATGAAGGTAGACCATGAATAGCCCACTCAAAACTATGCAAGAATAAAAACCAAGGCGGAATAAACCTGCCCGACATCCAGCTATACCATAGAACCGCTATCCTGGACCAACTTAGACATTGGCTTGTACTCAGTCCTAATAATAGGTGGGTCAGCATTGAAAGAACACTACTGCAAATTAGGGATTTTCAACCCCTATTGATTGCCTGCGCAACCCAACAAAAAATATATACATCCACATCTAATACCATAGCTGCGACATTAGAAGTCTGGAACTTTGCGCTACAAGAGACAACAAATAGAGACCCCCTTATAACAGTGCCTATCCCTATTGAGGCATATGAACACCTAATCTCCTTTTTTGCCATAAAACAGGGGAACCAAGCAGAGCCCAATACATTCCAAACCATCCAAATCAGACACTTCCATAGATCCCTTCCAACTACTGGCATTAAGATAAATGAAGATCTGTGGACATCTCTCCACAAGGAAACAAGCACCAAAAAAGGAATCTCATGGGCATATAAGTTTCTACATATACTGGATAACATGAGGAAAACACCTCAGATCACTAGCTGGGAAAAAGAACATAATAATTCTCAACCCTAGAGTGGAACAACGCACTGTACACATCACTTAAATCTACTCACTGTACTTCCCACTGGGAAAATATCATTAAAACTATGTATAGAGGATATATGACCCCACATAAGATAAACCAGATTTTCCCAGAAGTCTCCCCCTTGTGCTGGCACTTATGTGGCCTAACAGGAGATTTATACCATATACTTTGGTCATGCACGATAATTAAAAGTTTCTGGATCACAGTTTTTGCCCTTATTTCAAGTATTACTAAAACCAGTGTGACACCAAACCCCCATTTAGCCTTATTCGGTCTCCAGCTGACCCAATTCCCCAAACAACACTGTACAATAATAGCCCATATACTCACAGCAGCCAGGATGTCTATTATGAAGAAATGGAAACAAAACACAGCCCCTAACATAGGAGAGGTTACACAAAGGGTAGATAACGATTATATATGTGAAAGGTATCTAGCGTAAAGGAACAACTCAGAGGAAAACCACAAAAGCAAATGGGGTGCCTGGGCACAAACAAGGGATTTGTCTCAATTCTGAGGTAATCAATGTGGGGGGATTTGGATCCGGGTGCGGCCCTGGGAGGTAGGGCTCTCCCACGTACCCGGCCATTTGAGAGATCCGGGAGACAGGGAAACGTAGCCTTCCCTAACTAGGTGGCGTGGGGGTCCACCCCGTGTCTCAATAACACTATTATTGTTATATAATGCTAGATGGAGATACACCTGCGGAAGAAACTTCTTAGAAGTAGTGGAGCAAAGCCAAATTGGGAAATGGGCTTATAGCCCAAGACATCACTTACTATGATAAACAAGGATTGGAAAGCTATGTTAATATTATGCAAGTACATATGTATGAGCTATTTGACCGTTTTCTTTTTCTTTTTGTATTTTACTTTTATGTTCTATAAATACTTCAATAAAAACTATTTGAATGATAATGATGACAATGTATTACCCATACTGGTGGTCACTCGCAGTGCTGCAAGGGCTGCAGAGGTACAGGCTAGGGTTGCCAAACAACAGGAGGAGGTCTCTGGGCCCTCTCCATGTTCTGACCTAGTGGGCTCTACCTCTGTTGGGCCTCAGCATCTGTCCTCGTTTGCCACAGGACTGCTGGTTGGGACTTGTGGTTCAGCCTTTGAAGCAGCACTGCAGACAGACCAAACACTGACACAGCTCAGGAGTTTAGCTGACAGCCCCCCTGCCGTGAATGGCAAACAAAAGATTTACTGGGACAAAGGAAAGCTGTACAGGGATAGTTTGTCTGCAAGGGGAAACAAAGATGATTTAGGAAGCAGGCAGCTGGTGGTCCCAAGCCAATTCAGGGGACAGCTCCTCAAGGTGGCTCAAGAGATCCCCCTAGCAGGTCACTTGGGTATCACTAAGACCCGGGGCGGTTAATACATAACTTTTATTGGCCCACTATGCTGACAGACATAGCCAACTACTGTCGGTCCTGTGATACCTGCCAGCGAGTTGGCAAGGTAGGAGACCTACACAGGGTTCCGTCAAAACCTTTGCCTGTGATTGATGAACCTTTTAAGAGGGTGGCAGTGGATATTGTTGGGCCTCTAGCCATCCCCAGCAGTTCAGGCAAATGTTTTATCCTAATAGTCGTTGACTATGCCGCGCGTTACCCAGAGGTGGTAGCTCTCTCCTCACTCCGTGCAGACAAGCTCACCGATGCTCTGCTGGGAATCTTCACAAGAGTGGGATTCCTGGCCGAGCTCATTAGCCTTCAAGGCCCTCAGTTTGTGTCTGACTTGATGCACGCTCTCTGTCAGAGAAACAAATGCTGCGCTCCAGGGTAAGGACAGGGAAAGGTACCTGCCTCATCTGCTGTTAGCTTACAGAGAGGTGCCCCAGGAGTCCACAGGCTGTTCGCCATTTGAACTGCTGTATGGACGCAGGGTAAGTGGACCCCTGGACCTAATCCGTGAGACCTAGGAAGGCAAGATCGCCGACCCAGAGGTCTCTGTTGTGGATTACGTTCTGAGATTCTGAGATAAAATGGAGACATTGGTGGGGATTGTGCAGGAAAACATGACCCAGACCCAGGCCAGGCAGAAACGTTGGTATGACCGCAATGCTAGGGAGCGGACATATAACGTTGGACACCTGGTGTATGTTCTGCTCCCCTTGCGGCAGAACAAACTCCAAGCCGCATGGGAAGGCCCGTACCCCATTACCCAGCTTCTGAATGACGTTACATACCTAGTCTAGTTGGGAGAAGGGAGTAGACGGCAGAAGGCCTTCCATGTGAACATGATTAAAGCCCATCATGAGTGCACGGCCTATGTCATGCCGGTCTGCATCAGGCCATGGCGCGATTATATGAGGACCCGCAACAAGCCGCCACAGGGGAAGCTGCTCTCCAGCAGGGCCACCGCACAGCGGAGGACTACGTGGCTGAATTTTGGCACTGGAGCACCGAAACTGCATGGAACTCTGCAGCCCTCTGCTTCCAGTACCAGTTCGGTCTGTCCGAGCCACTCAAGGATGAGTTAGCTTGTGTGGATGTTCCCCAGACCTTGGACGCTCTGATTGATCTGGCCATCCAGATCGACCGCCGCCTGCGGGAACACAGCTCCGAAAGATTGGTCACCCCCCAGCACCCGGTCCTCATCCCGGAGGAGAGACAGAGGTGCGTGACCCACGATCTGTGTCTATACTGTGAAGTTACTGGACTGGTGTGATCCTGCCCAGCCAAGTGGGGCTCCTACCCCATCAAGGGGGGTTCTCTCCTTGCCAAGCTCTAAGGCTCACTGCAGCTACCCAACGGAGACATCCCGGTCCAGGCAGTTATAGACTCTGGGGCTTTCAGCTGTTTTGTGGATCTGAATTTCTCAGCCCAGAACCAGATTCTTCTGAAACTCAAAGCCCACCAGATCACCGTGCACCTGGCCGATGGGTCCGCCATTAAATCGGGCACGGTTACTCACGTGACTGTCCCTCTTCCAGCCCAAACACCAGATGGTCACTCAGAACTACTACTGTTGGACACCATTGCGTCCCCTCTTTTCCATGTCATCCTTGTGCTCCCTTGGCTGCGGGCACACTGCCCACACCTCGATTGGATCACTGGCAGAGTTCAATTCACGTCCTCCTACTGCCTCCACCACTGCTTCCAGCAACCTCTGGATCCTGCCCTTTCTGTATGTTGTCCAGATTCTGACCCTGATGCAGAGACCTGCCTGGCCGTCCCCACGGAGTACCACAAATTCCTGGATGTATTTAGCAAGAAGGGGGTGGATGTTCTGCCACCACACTGACACTATGATTGCCCAATTGAGTTATTACCAGGGCAGGATATACCCACTTTCTGAATTGGAGCTAGCAGCCCTTAAGATCTACCTGGATGACAATCTGAAGAAGGGATTCATCCAACCCTCTGCATCTCCCGCCGGTGCGGGACCTCAATAAAATCACTGTCAAGAACCGCTACCCCTTGCCCCTAGTCCCGGAGCTATTTCAAAGATTTGTTTCGGCCACTGTCTTCCCTAAATTAGACCTCAGGGGGGTCTATAATCTCATTCACATCAGAAAAGGGGATGAGTGGAAGACAGCCTTCTGAACCCGATTTGGCCACTTCAAATACTTGGTCATGCGTTCGGGCTGTGCAACTCCCCGGCCACCTTTCAACATCTTGTCAATGACGTTTTCAGGGACTTCCTTGACCTATTCGTAGTGGTGGATCTTGATGATATCATATTTTCCTCGTCCCTGGAAGAACATCGTAGACATGTTAAGAGGGTGCTGAGCCGCCTTCGCCAGCATGGATTATACGCTAAGGCTGAGAAGTGCGCATTTGAATGCTCAAGCATCTCCTTCCTGGGCTTCATTCTGTTTCTGGCATAACCATGGACCCCCAGAAGGTCTCTGCTATTGTAGAATGGCCAGCACCTACCGACAGGAAAGTGGTTCAACGCTTTGTTGGTTTCGCCAATTTCTATAGAAAATTTATCAAGGGGTTCTCAGCTGTCATCCCCCCATCACCCAGTTAACAAAGCAGAACACATGCTTCCTTTGGATATCTGAGGCCCAGGCATCATTTCAGTTGCTTAAGAAACTCTTCACCTCTGCACCAGTCCTAAAACATCTGGACCCTACTCTACCTTATATTCTGGAAGTAGACGCGTCCGAGACAGCGGTGGGAGCAGTACTTTCTCAAATGCAGGGGCCAAAATCTGCTCTTCACCCCATTGCCTTCTTCTCCCAGAAGTTGACACCTATGATGTGGGAGACAGAGAATTGCTTGCTATTAAATCCGCCCTGCAGGAATGGCGGTATCTGCTAGAGGGAGCCTCAAATCCAGTTTTAGTTTTCACCAATCATAAAAATCTGGAATATCTGCGCACAGCCAAGAGACTCAAACCCCATCAGGCTCGCTAAGCCCTGTTCTTCTCGCGGTTCCGGCTCCACATCACGTACAAAAAATATGAAACCAAATGCCCTCTCAAGGATGTTTCACAAGACAGGGGAGATTCCCCCACCTGACACGATCCTCCCTTCTCGGAGCTTTCTATTAACCCAAGAGGATCTCCTCTCCCAAATCAGATGGTCCCTTGCCAGGTCCTCCATCTCACAGGACCCCAGGCTAACCCAGCACGTCGGGTTGTGGTGGTATGGTGCAAGGATCTTTGTCCCTGAGGAACAACGTCTGGCAGTCCTGGAGCTATGCCATGACCACAAATTAGCAGGACATTTTGGTGGTCATAAGACTGCAGAACTACTCGCACGCTCCTTCTGGTGGCCTCTGGTTGACAAGGACTGTAAAGAATGTTAAAGCTTGCCCCACCTGCACTCGCAACAAGGTCGACAGGACCAAAGCCCGGGGGCTGCTAAATTCGCTGCCTGTCCCTGAACGCCCGTGGTCACACGTTTCCATGGACTTTATAGTGGAATTGCCCCTGCCTGCAGGATTCTCCTCCATCTTTGTGATAGTAGACCGCCTCACTAAGATGGCACATTTCATCCCCATGAAGGGCACACCTACTGCTACCCAAACTGCAGAAACTTTCATCAGAGAGATAGTCCATCTCCACGGAATCACAGCCAACATTGTGTCTGATCGGGGAGTTCAGTTTACATGTCGGGTCTGGAAAGCCCTCTGCTCTCTGTTGGGAATTGAATTAGCTTTCTCCTCCGCTTAACACCCACAAACCAACAGCCAGACGGAGAGAACAAACCAGACTTTAGAGCAGTACCTCAGGTGCTATTCTTCATTCTCTCAGGATGACTGGGTCTCCCTGCTGCCGGTAGCCAAATTCGCCTATAATAACTCGGTTCACTCAGCCACCAATCAGTCACTGTTCTGGGTGAATCTCGGCTACCATCCCTCCTTCTTGCCTGACCTGGTACCAGAAAACACGGTGCCTGTTGTATAAGACATTGCTGGCTTCCTTGTGGAAAACTACAAACTCCTGCGGGAGACATTATCCCATTCGCAGGAATGTAACAAGCAAACTTTTGACAAAGGAAGACGAGGGGAGTTGGACTTGCAACCAGGCGACCAAGCTTGGTTAGCCACTAAGAACTTAAAATTGTCCTGCCCTCAAAGAAGCTGGGACCAAAATTAATCTGCCCCTTTCCAGTCAAGAAGAAGATTAACAGGGTGGCGTATGAGCTAAGCCTCCCTCCTTCTCTTCGGGTACACCGGGTCTTTCATGTATCTCTGTTGAAACCCGCAACCAGGGACCACTTTCCGGGGAGGAGAACGGCTCCACCTGAACCAGTTGTAGTGGATGGTGAGGAAGAGTATGAGGTCGAGGCAATCCTCGACTGCAGAGTGAGAGGGGGTGTGACACAGTTCTTGATTAAGTGGAAGGGGTATGGACCAGAAGAAAACTCCTGGAAAACTGAGGAACACATCTATGCCAAAGAACTTGTCTGGGCCTTTTGGAGGAATCACCCTGAGCTGAAAGCCCAGCTGGGCACCCGGAGGCTGCCCCTTGGGGGGCAATGTCAGAGGAGATCGGTGCTTTCTGTGGTCCTTGGCATGTGCCCATGCGTGCGCACGCACCGAAAACGGCGCTAAGCAGCATTACTTAAACTTCCTGTGCCCTGCAGCCAGTGCTGTCTGATCTACAGCATTTAGTGTGTGTACCCAAGCAACCTGCGATCTGATTATCTGTTCCTGTGAGAAATATGTGCCTGCCTTGTTCATCTGTTCTAAAGTCTGACATTTGAATGGTGTGTTCTTGGAGATGAGCATTGACGCTCATCTAGGTTGGTAGCAGTGGCCTTTTGCAGGGGGATAGTTGGGTGTGTCCATATTTGCTATATTCAGGTTGGCTTTAGATTTGTTTCGCATATTTCTGGTTTATGCAGAAGTGGGGATGCGGGGGATAACTCGTCATTCCTATGTTTATTTTAGCGCTCTAAATGTTGTTGTTCAGATATAAGGTTAACAAGAAGTGGGTGTCTACACTCAAGGGGTGTGTATGAACTTTGGAAAACTGTGTCCGACACAAATAAAACATCATGAACAATAATTAGTAATATCATAGATCTAAACATGAGCAAATTCAAGCATAATGTTTTCTATTCAAATGGGAAGAACGGAAGCTCCGGGAGGGCTGTATATGATGTTAAACAAGGAGATATTTATGTAAGAGTTGTGCATAGGTCAGAACCCCTTTCTGAATATAAAGATGGTTTTATATAGACTTATTTCTCATAATGCCCACTATGTGAGCCTAGGTCTAGCTATAAGTCTATGGAAGTAATGTCCTCCCGGAGCTCCCATCCACCTGAGGCAAAAAAACAATCTTTAGAACTAAAAGAACAGAGGGGTAGCCCCCAAGAAAACATTAGTTAGACCCATTTTTCTCCGTGAGTCATACAGATCAGGTATACTTAGCCTTATGAACAGGGTCTTTATGTGGTGCTATGAACAGAGTACAAGAAAATCCTTTTTCCCCCCTGGAGTCCTCCTGGAAGGAGAGGAGGTTTGCAGTCTGGATGCCTGAAAACCAAGGGAAAGTTGGTTGAGGAAGAGATCAAGGGGAAATCACTGTATATGTCTTCCTTTGGTGTTGTTCTCCTCTCTGGCATAGGTATGAGGAGTGTACAGTTAGGGCTAACCAGTATATTGGTTTTGTAGTTGTAGGCCAAGGAAGCATTATTTCTAAGGAGATAAGTGTCACAGTAGACCATCATTTTTTTGAGTATAATGATACGCAAGATATGAATAGTTTTACCCTATGGAACACGTATAAAGTCTATATGAGGGATATACTAATCAAACTGGCTTCCCCTGTCAAGAAACCAAGGATGAGGCAGATCGAAGATGTTTTGCAGTCCATATCTTTAAAAGAACAAGAAAACAAAGCCAACCCAAGCCACAATCTAACACAAGCCACCCCGCAGGATAGGCAAAAATTAAGAGCTTTGCTCCTCTACAGACATGAAAACAACTTAAAGTATGTGAAAGCCAACTATTATGGCCTCCACAACAAAGCTGGAACTTGGCTAGTCAAAATTGTTAAAGCAAAACAAATTCAACAAAAAATAAAATCTCTTATCCACCCCAAATCAAAAATCCCTCTATACAATCTAAAAGATATAGCCAATACTTTTGCAGACTATTACCAGTCCCTGTATGATCTTTGTAGTGATACTTCTACTCCACAACCCTCCCCAGAGCTTATCAATTAATTTTTTTGCAAAACTAAGCTCCCTAAAGTCACGTTGACCAACTTCAATCTATCTCCCATCCCTTCACAACCCAATAAATAAATGCAGTCATTTATAAATTGCCCAATCATAAATCTCCTGGGGATGATGGCTTTTCACATGAATACTACAAGTATCTTTCTGCTGAAATTGCCCCACACTTATGCTCAGTCCTCGATCTTGCCTCCTCCTCTGGATCATTACCATCTGAAATGCTAAAAGCAGTTATTGTGACACTGCCAAAACAAAGACCCAACATGTCCAACAAACTATAGATCCATATCACTTTTAAACACTGATGTGAAAATATTCGCCAAACTCCTAGCAATTAGATTACAAACAATTCTGCAGACCCTCATACACCCCAACCAAGTGAGATTTGTCCCAGGATGCCAAGCCCCTGATGCTACCAGACGTTTTATCAAATTGATAGCCCAGGCTGGATCCACTCGGACACCTTCTCTGCTCCTATCCTTGGTGCGGAAAAGGCGTTCGACAGGGTCCACTGGGGATACCTTAAGATAGTGCCCAGCACATTTGGTATTATGGGATGGATTCAAACTGCCATTTTATCCCTATATTCAAACCCCATAGCCACGGTTCTTTCCTCAGGAATAACCTCCAAACCTATATATATAAAAAACAGAACAAGACAGAGATGCCCCTTCTCACCCATCATTTTCACACTTTTAATGGAACCATTAGCAGTAAGATTTTGAGCCCACCCTGAAATCACAGGTGTTACCATAACTGATTATGAATACAAAATAAGTCTTTTTGTGGACGATGTCATGCTCATGCTGACAAAACTCGAGATATCAGACATAAAGTTGGAGATCCAGCAGGAAGGAATAAACAATCCTAGTAATGGCTCTTAGCAGAATTTAGCTCTGTGTCCTATTATAGATTGAATGCTACCAAATCTCAAGTTTTAGGCATAAACATACCGAACCCATAGGGGTGCATGAGTGGTGCGATGCGGAGCAGACGTCCTTGATCGGAGCTCTGCCAGACTTAGCAAGCCACGAACACCCCACAGGCTCACCGAGTGAAAATTTCTGCACAAAAAGCATTCATATACCTGTGGAAAGATCCGTGCATGCCTACAGTCAGAAAGGCGAGCGCTTACCGGCCGCAACAATACAATCTGACCCACTATCTGCTACGGTCAGAGCAGAAGAACAAAAGGATGGCACAAAATGGCGTCAAGGCCCAGGCCTCCACCAGCTCAGCAAAATCACAGACGTCTACAGGGAAGGACAGTGTGTATACCCCCCCATCTCACCAAGGCAGACTTAGAGCTAGCCTCACCATCATGCGTGAGAAACTGGCAGATAAATTTCAGACCGAAATTACAAAATCAACGAATGCCCTCACACAGAAGATCATGGCACTTGGTAGTCGCATGGATATCCTGGAAACTAAGCACGATGAGCTTTCTCTCACTCACAATGATCTTAGGGGGGGATTTGAATCACTTTCAGATAATTAGAAGACTTAGACAACCGTAACAGATGCAATCATTTACACATATGTGGTATCCCAGAGTCGATCACAGAATTAATGCCCGCCATACTCAAATTATTCCAAAATTTAGTCCCAGATAAAAATGCGGCTGTGTTCACATGAGATAGAATTCATAGGGCCTTGAGACCCAAACCTCCAGCTGACAAGCCCCCATGGGACATTATTTTATGTCTAAAAGACTATCTGATTAAGGAGGATATACTACGCGCATCCAGAAACACCCTAAATATCGATCTGGATGGTTCTAAAATCCAGATTTACCTAGACATCTCCCAGGCTACACTAGAGAGGAGACGGAAGATGCGAGAGGTTACATCTGTCCTGCAAAACGTCAGAATTCGCTATTCAAACTGACAGTGCCACACAATTGTACTATTTACACCATCTTTAACTTAGCAGAGAGCAAGGATCTGCTCATAAAACTGGGCCTACTCGAACAAGAGCAACCCCATAGGGCCTCTGCCACTCCCAGATCATCCATAGACATATTTACCAAATTCTATGAAGACCTTCTTTCCACACCCTCTCCACCCCCAAATCCTAATTCACTATCATGGTTAGATAAAATTCCCATACCATCTCTATCCACAAAACGAATAGAAGCACTCAGTGAACCCTGTATGGACGCTGAAATCAATAACATTATAAATAGAGTTGAGCGAACACCTGGACGTTCGGGTTCGGAGGGTCCAAAACGAACTTTGGAAAAAGTCCGGGTTCGGCACCGAACGTTGCCCGAACGTTATCCCGGACCCCATTGAAGTCAATGGGGACCCGAACTTTTAGGCACAAAAATGGCTGTAACAATGTTCTGGCAAGTGCTAGAGGGCTGCAAAAGGAAGTAAAATGGGGGTAAGAGTAGGGCAAGTGCCCTACAAAAAAATGGGGATAGGGAAAATAAATTAAAATCAAATAAAAAAAATGGGAAGGGGGGGTGGATGTGGAGTAGGAGCCTAGAGGTTGACTAGGCCATGACCATGGCAGTGTAGGTGGAAGTGGACGTGGTCAAGGAGGAGGAGGTAGCCAGCACTGTATTTTTTTTTGTTTGTTTATAATTGGGGTAGCCCCCAAAATATTGAGGCCTATTCAAAAAAACAAGTATACGAATGGCTGTGTGAGTCCGGTCTAAATGTTTATTCTGCAAAAGGTACAGACAAGTCTTGTGGGATCCATGCCTGATTCATTTTAATAAAGGTTAGCTTGTCCACGTTGGCTGTGGACAAACGGCTGCACTTGTCTGTGATAACGCCTCCTGCCGTGTTAAACACACGTTCAGACAATACACTGGCTGCAGGGAAGGCCAGCACCTCCAAGGCATAAACGGCAAGCTCAGGCCATGTGGCCAGTTTGGAGACCCAGAAGTTGAATGGGGCAGATCCATCAGTCAGTACGTGTAGGCGTGTGCACACAAACTCTTTCACCATGTTGCTGAAATGCTGCCTCCTGCTAAGACGTTGTCTATCGGCTGGTGGTGCTTTGTTGTGGTTGGCTGCTGACAAAGCTTTGCCACATTTCCGCCATGCTAACCCTGCCTTCTGAGGTGCTGGCGGTGGCAGAGCTGGGTTGGTGGCCTCTTCCTCCTCCTCTGCCTTCGCCTTGTGCTTCCGCTGAGCCCCGGTGTCATTTGGGAATGCCCTCAGCAGCGCCTCTACCAGTGTGCGCTTGTAGTCGCGCATCTTCCTCTCACGCTCCAGTGAGGGAATTAAGGACAGCACGTTGTCCTTGTAACGGGGATCCAGCAGGGTGGTCACCCAGTAATCAGAAGAAGTTACAATGTGGGCAACTCGGCTGTCGTTGCGCAGGCACTGCAGCATGTAGTCGGCCATGTGTGCCAGGCTGCCCAGAGGCAAAGACAAGCTGTCCTCTGTGGGAGGTATATCATCTGCATCCTCTGTATCCCCCCAGCCATGCTCCAGTGATGCCCACAAGCTGTGTTGGGTGCCACCCTGCTGCAATTCCTCCTCCTCCTCATCTTCCTCATCCTCCAGAACTTTGCCCTGGCTTGAATATTTTTGACCTGGCCTATGCTGGTGCAGGAACCCACCCTCCGAGCCACTTGCGAATGACTGGCCTGATAACCATGGAAATGACCCCTCTTCCTCCTCATCCTCCTGTGCCACATCCTCTTCCATCATGGCCCGAAGTGTTTTTTCAAGGAGACATAGAAGTGGTATAGTAACGCTGAAAACAGCGTCATCAGCACTGGCCATGTTAGTGGAGTACTCAAAACACCGCAATACGCTACACAGGTCTCGCATGGAGGCCCACTCGTTGGTGGTGAAGTGTTGCTGTTCAGCAGAGCGACTGACTCGTGCGTGCTGCAGCTGAAACTCCACTATTGCCTGCTGCTGCTCTCACAGTCT
>BLSH010501847.1:183453-211916 GCA_018402905.1 Glandirana rugosa
ACCGACATTGTTTCAGGACCTTTCAAGATCCCTAGACGTTTTCCTTCCTTTTACCCCCATTCCCAGCCTATTCACGGGATGTTTCTTTACCCCTATCCCTTTATTGAATTTTATAAAAAATTCGATTTTTTAGAATCTAAAATCATCTCCTAGTTCTATAGGGAGAGGTTCATACTGTTGCTTAAAGGGACAGATTATTGTTTCTTGCACAAAATTAAAAAGTGCATCTACATTGCTGGCTTAAAAAAAAAAAAAAACAATTCCAAAAATAAAAAAAACAGTGTTGGCTACCTCCTCCTCCTCCACCGCCACTTTCACTGCCTCCTCAACCTCCAACTCCACATTCACCTGCATTTTTGATTTTTTTTATGTGATTTTAGCTTAAAAAATATTTTAAGTTATTTCCCTATCCCCATTTCTTTGTAGGGCACTTATCCGACCCTTACCCCCATTTTCCTTCCTTTTGCAGATCCCTAGAACTTTCCAGGACTTTGTTACAGCCATTTTTGTGCCTAAACAAAGCATTCAATAGCGTAAATTGGTCATGCTTACTAAAGATTCTCCCTAGATTCGGCATTCCTGACAAATTTATTCATGGTTTCCTGGCATTGTATCACACCCCCAAACAAGAATCTGTTTACCAGGGTGTAATTACAATTTTTTTCCTATGGGTCGAGGCACCAGAGAGGGCTGCCCCCTATCCCCTCTTCTGTTTGTTCTAGCTATTGAGCCCCTCGCCACTGCAATTAGAAACAACCCCAATATCAAAGGATACATCAAAGGCCCTAGAGAATTTAAAATCTCACTGTATGAGGATGATGTCCTACTTTTTCTAACTGACCCATTACCCTCATTATCATCTCTTATCACTGATTTAAAAACTTTCCAGGACCTCTCTGGTTTGGGAGTAAACTTAGATAAATGCTTGGCAATGGGCATTCATTTATGCCCTGATCTAACCCTCAAATTAAAAGGAAAATAAAATTTCAAATGGTGTTCCAATCCATTCAAATATTTGGGCATTAACATAACACCCTTATTTAAATCACTTTTCCAACACAACTACAACCCTCTTTTCAACACTATAACCTCCCTTATACCATTAAAACCTGGTCATCATATCACATCTCTTTTCTAGGCAAACTCTGTGCCATCAAAATGAAAATCCTACCAAAATTACTATATTTATTCAGAGCCCTACCAATATTGGTTCCGAAAAGCAAAATTGAAACGATACAACGAACATCAATAATACTCATTATTCAGACCACAACCCCAAGGAGGTCTTGGATTGCCAAATATATAGCAATACTACCTGGCTGCAAGATTTTTTCAAACGGCCCAGTGGTACGCCATTGAAGGCAATATCCCCTGGATTGCAGTTGAGCACTACTCAGTGCTTCCTTATTTTCTCTGGGTCTCTTGTGGTCCCCGGTTATCCATACTAAAACCATATTAAAATATAATGTTATAGTAGCCCAATCCCACCAACTTTGGAACAAATACGGCAATATCCTTAGCACATCTCCCACTACATCACCTTTAGCCTCATTTTAAGGTGACCCACGCTTCCAATAAGCGTTTGAGAGACCGAACTCTTTTTCCTTATGGAGCAATTTAGGTCTTACCTCCCTAAATGCTATAACCCATAACAATATATTTCCAAAATTCGAATTCCTACAAAAAAAGTTCAAACTCCCCCAGAATGAACAACCAAACTAAACACTGATTAAAAACTTTTATTCCAAATACTATGTCCTTACCCTACATCAACTGAAAACTCAATTTGAGAATCTTTGTCTAACAGCTCCCAGAAATAAAGGGCAGATTTCAGAACTATATAAAAATTTCCAAGAACCTATACTTTCTTACAAATCTAAACCCATGCTCCAATGGGTTGAGGATCTTGGATGCTCATTCTCCCTTAAGGAATGGCTTCATATGATAGACAGTAAAAGTGCTTGTTCATCCTCAATTAAAGAAACCCCCCTAAAACGTATCACCAGATGGAACATGACCCCCTTTAGAATCCATTCCTTCTGTCTCTCCAAATTGTTTTAGAGGTTGCACAGTACAAGGCACATTAATTCACATTTTCTGGAAATGCCAACTACTCAAACCAATATGGAACTCTGTCAACAGAATCATAGATAAACTTGCAAAAACTTCCGGTTCCGGCGCCGTATGGAGAGGAGCTAGGAGACTCAGCTCCGCTCCTCTGCCAGCAATCCAGCATCTAAGAACGGCGATTCACGGTGGAACACCACAGCCAAACCCCTCCTCACAACCCAGGGACCTGCACGGACCGCTTTGTGGAGCGGCCCGGACAACGACCGCTCGCATCACAGCCAAATACAGGGGGAGAGAAGACACATGCTGCAGCCAATATGGCCGCTGCAGCACAGCCACAAGCACAGGTATTGTCTTACGCAGCAAGGCTGATAACACCTGCCTCATCCCTACACAAAGACAGCCCTGCTACCCAGGCTCAACAACAGCCGGTGAACCCCCCTGTAGCGGAGCCTTCCTCCCCAGGGGACATAGCGCAAGCGGTGGCGCTGCTCATGAGGCCCATGATCACTGAAGCAGTCGACTCAGCCATACAAAAAGGCATTGATCAGCTACAGAAAGAACTGCGGTCACAAGCTACCAGGCTTGATCAAACTGAGGACAGACTATCCAATGTCGAGGACGACACTACCGCCCTGATCGCGTCAGTTGCAAAACTGACAGCAACCCAGAAAGAACTGCAGGGCAAGGTAATTGACTTAGAGAACAGGGCCAGGAGGAACAACCTCCGCATCATAGGCCTCCCTGAATCCTACTCGCCCCACACCCTACCTAAGCTATGTGCAGTGGCCATACCAGATCTATTAGGGCTCCGTACCCCCTGCACGGTGGAAAGGGCACACAGAATAGGACAGCCGTCAGACACGCACTCTAAACCCAGTCATTGTAAAATATTTAAATTACGTGGACAAGCAAGCCATCTTACAAAACTTCAGGAGAGCCCGGTCTCTAACCTTTGAGGGACATAACCTATTAATCTTCGCGGACTACTCCATAGAAGTTATGCAGAAAAGGAAGGCGTTCTCCCCTGTTTGCTCTACCCTCCACGAATGCAACATCAAATTCAGCCTGGCCTACCCTGCTACTCTATACTTCCAGTCGCCACAAGGAGAGAAACTTTTGTTTACATCCCCACTGGAAGCCGAGCAATACATAACCAACTCACTGCAACTAGATATGGACCAAACTCCCAAATCGGAGGCCACCACAAGGAATTCACCTAGGAAATCGTCCATCAACTCAAATAAGCCTGGAAGCCCGATGAAACCCCCCTACAAGAGGGTCCACTTTGGCCCAACTGAGCTCCAGCAAACACAAGCTTAAATGGAAAGACCCAAAAGACTCAGAACTACTACGAACTCACTGCACTAGGAACATCCACTAAAACTACTTACCTCGCCATAGCCCAACAAGACAACCCGAAACTTAATGAACCCATGGCGGAATGATAAGTGAACTGTAAGTGGCTCAAAAGGGTCCTCCCCAATGAGACCCTTACCTGAACAAGCTATCCTGCAAGACTACAGTTCATGAGATGCTACGAAGCTGTGGTAAAACCATTCCTGTTGTTTATCTATATGTTTATTTTTGTCAGTTGACAATGCTGTTATGTTTAACATGTGATCCCCCACGGGGTTACTTCCTCGTGGGTGGGCCCCCCCGCGTGACTGGCCCCATCCCCCGGCACCTATTGACCGGGGGGGTTCAGGCATGGGCGGGACTCACCCCGAACACCGGGGAGGTAACGGAGGTCAACCTACGGTCCTCACCAGGTTTAGTCTAATTCCAGACTGGTAAAAGAGCCGACCACTCCTTAACCGCATGCATACACTACTTCTCTCATCCCTCTTCCACTTCCCTGATTCTCCCCCCCACCATATATCCACCTCATTCACACCGGATTATCGCCCACACCCAAAAAAAAAAAAAACGGATGGCGGGGCGGGCACCGAAAACATGGAATATGCTCCCCTGCACAGGGAAAAAAGTGAGGTCCATACAAGTTATTTCAAGTGGTACTCTCTTCCGATGCATTTGTTATTTGAACCTGTTTTATTCATGCTCTAGAAAATCCTGTTTTGCTCTGTGTCCACTCCCTAGCCTCGGGGGAAACTCTCTCGGGAAGCCCGTATCCGGGCTTATCCCTAACACCGTTTTTTCTAAAAACAAACAATGGATCCCCCCGGGCTCAGGAGTAACCTAACAATAGTATCATGGAACGTCAAGGGGCTAAGATCACCGCAGAAACGCATGCAGATACTAAGGCACCTGAAAAAACTCAAAGCTGATGTGGCTTTATTACAGGAGACACACCTAGGGGGAGAGGACCTTCCAAGACTCCTTAAATTATGGGTGGGGGATGTAGTAGGCTCCCCGGCTATGGGGAAAAAAGCTGGGGTAGCTATTCTTCTCAGTAAGAACCTACCCTATGCTATCCAAAACTCAACTCCAGACCTGATAGGTCGCAGAATTACCCTCAACCTAACCATAGGTGGGAGAGATCTCGCCATTTCCAATGCATACGTGGAAAACTCCCCTACCCAAAGCTTCTATCACAACCTAAGCACTTGGGCCCTACAAGTCCCAGAGCCTCTCCACCTCATTGGAGGAGACTTTAATTCAACCATGCACCCCATGGAGGATCGTACCTTTAATCAACCCTTCCTCCCCACCACACCCGACACACAACAAACACCACTAGCCCAAACGATAGCCCTACTTAACCTAACAGACATCTGGCGGATGTTACACCCAACTGATAAAGAATATACTTTCTACTCCCTCCCCCACAAAATATTCACACGCATCGATTATCTATTTGCCTCCAATGCCCTTATACCCATGATAAAATCAGCCTCAATTGGAGACATGGCGATATCTGACCATGCCCCGGTGATGGTAAAAATCTCAAACCTCCTCCATAAGGCACCAGGGGCGCATTGGAGATTCCCTTCCTACCTGGCCCAAAATGAGAAATTAAAAAACACCCTACAACAGGCATGGTCTGAATACCAAATGAACAACAAAGCATCCCTACAGACACCTAACCTATACTGGGAAGCCGGCAAGGCTGTCCTCAGGGGCCACATCATTTCTTTCTCCAACAACTTTAAAAAACAAACCCTCTCCAAATTACAAAAGGCTAGCCATGCACTTAGAGAAGCACATCGACAACTAAATCTTTCGCGCACACCTGAGAACATCAGAGCCTGGCAACAGGCAAAACAGAAATTTGATCAGTGGTCAGCTGACCAAGAAGCAATACATCAATTTCACACCAAAGTATACTTCCACAAATATGGGAATAAAGCAGGCAGGTTGTTGGCTTGGATGGTCTCGGGAAGATTCTCCCCAACACATATCTCATCTTTAAAAGACCCGAAGGGAAAAATCACATCAGACCCAACCCAGATAGAGGAAATACTTACAGCATTCTATGAAACTCTCTACACAAAGGATCACACAGACACTACCATAGCAGAGGAAATCCTACAAGAAGCCAACCTTCCCAAAATCAGTGCACCCCAATTAGAGACACTTAACGCCCCCATCACCCTCCCAGAGATCTTATCAACAATCAAGGCACTAGCTGGAGGTAAAGCTCCAGGCCCAGATGGCCTATCATCAGAATTCTACAAATTGACATCAGATTTTATTCCAGAAACATTGCATCACATATACTCCCATAACTGGGGAGGAGGACCCTACCTTCCTACAGGTCAACAAGCATACATTAAACTACTGCCCAAACCCAACAAAGACTCATTGTCCCCGGGATCCTATAGACCAATCTCGCTTATAAATGTTGACGCGAAAGTCCTGTCAAAAATCATTGCAATCCGCCTGGCATCCATACTTCCTTCCATAATCCATCCAGCACAATCAGGCTTCCTACAAGGAAGATCGGCCACCCTTAACATTAGAAAAGTTCTCCTCATCCTAGAACAAGCCAAAAAAAACCCAGATAAAGACGCCGCTATAATATCTCTTGACGCAGAAAAGGCATTTGATAACATCAGCTTTGATTGGCTTTTCAAGGTACTACAGCTCATTGGGATCACAGGCCCTTTTCTAAAATTCATACAGGGAATGTACGCCAAACCAACAGCCAGATTGGTTACACCAAGTTTCATATCCCCGGAGTTTTCCTTAGGCAAAGGAACTTGACAGGGATGCCCCCTCTCGCCACTCCTCTTCAATCCAGCAATAGAACCCCTTTCACGCATACTCATTTCCCCTAAAGGAATAAGTGGGATTAAGGTCGGGGACAGGGTCTGTCGCTCTGCCCTTTTTGCCAACGACATCATCCTGTTCTCGTCAGACCCACCCAAAGACTTCATCTTTCTAAAACAAATTCTTCACAAGTTCAGGGAATGCTCAGGCATGAAAATAAATTTTAACAAAAGTGAAGTACTTCCACTCAACCCAAGCAGGGCGGAGTCATGGAAATCCTCTTCTCCTTTCTTGATAGCACAAGGACGAATCAAGTACTTGGGCATACACATAGGCAAAGACCCTTCCTCCCTAAACTCCTTAAACTATCCCCCTCTCATAATTAAAATCATAAAAGACCTGCAGGCTTGGCGGTCCCTCCCTCTCTCGCTCTTCGGGAGATGTCACCTAATCAAAATGATTCCCTTCGCGAGATTACTATACCCTCTCCAGACACTACCTCTCCTTCTCAAACACAAAGACGTGCAAAAATTACAGACAGAATTCTCCAAGTTTATCTGGAAAGGAAAGAGACCCAGAATAGCCTTAAAAAAACTTTGCCTCCCGAAGAGCGAGGGAGGGACGGGCCTACCCAATCTAAGAGCATATAACCTTGCATGCCTGATGAGAAACTGCTTAAACTGGATAGCAGGAAAATCCACATATTCAAACCTCAATCTCGAGGAAGCATTGGCCTATCCATACAAGCTACCTGCTATTCTGCACGCAAAGATAACCTCTCTACCAACACACATTAAACAAAACCTTGTCCTGAGAGACACCATCCTGGCATGGAGGGAAATGAGGAAAATTCTACACCTTCTCACGTCAATTTCACTCTCCCTCCCGATACTAGGAAACCCAATGTTTCCCCCTTCCCTGGAATTGCCAGTGTTCAAGATTTGGGCCATCAAGGGCTTAACATATGCCGAACAACTCTACAACCCAACCAGCAACTCATACAAAACCTTCTCTGATCTCAAAGCAGAATTCCACCTACCTACACCACATGGATTCCAGTACTTGCAGATCAAGTCATATCTACAATCATGCCAAGGCAAATATCCTACCCCATATAAAAAATCATTCCTAGACATGTTAGTAACAGAGGGTAACTACTCCATCCCAAGAATCTACGGCCAATTGGCCGTATCTCGAACTTTAGAAGACCCAGCACACCACTTACACCCCTGGAGCTCAGTTCTGGGGGACGCACAAACACCGGAACAAATTCTCTCGGGATATCAAAAAATATGCTCCATAATTACAACAGAAACCTGGAAAGAAACCCAATTTAAACTAGCCCACAGAGCTTATATCCCACTGGTCTTCACCCCAGGAACGCCTCACCAAGGTATTTGCCCTTGGTGCAGTACCAATAGGCCATCTCTTTATCATAGACTCTGGCAATGCCCACATATCTCCTCCTTCTGGGAAAAGGTTCTCACATACAGTAAGAACATCAGCAGACAAGACATCCCAAAAGACCCTATCATCTGCCTCTTCAGTGGCAACCCCACGGCAACACACCCACACCCTCAAAACAAGGACATCCCCAATTGGGTACATCTATGCCTCCTAGCGGCTAGAAGGACTATAATGCAAGCATGGATTCAACCAACACTGCCGAAATTAAACCAAGTTCAACAAGCTCTCCTCTCTCTCCTACACCTAGAGAAACAAGACACTATAAACATGAACTGTATCCAAACAAAGAAATTTTCCTCGAGATGGAGGAACTTCATAGAATATTCCTTTAACCCTACAGAAATAAGTGACTTCATGCTCCCATTTAAATACTCGGAATGGTACCTCAAGGCTGATCTCTCCAGCTCCTTAGGTAAACTCAAAATTCAAAATCCCCCAACAGCATGGAGGCCAACAACATACATCTCTTGCACGACCCCCCCTGGCTCCCCTACTTGACGTTCCCCTATGAGACTAAATTAATCCCCCCCGATATATACTTCGATGAAATAAGGTTCCCCCCTAAAAATCTTTCTCACTTTGAGACGCCATCCTATAGCCAAATAACAGAGGACACAGAAAAGCAAAACAGGAAGTACCTAGTAAATCTGCCAATATTATATGTAAAATTTACCACTGTTATATTCTTGCATATAATATATGACCTGTATTAATTGACATTGGTTGTGCCTTAATAGTTTAACACAGAACTGTTATATATCCTTTGTACACCATCTAACTCTCAAAAGTTATACGTTTACAATTATCTTTGTAACCTGAAACCCCGTTGGGGGTGTTTTTGTATATCTGTAAAAAACGAATAAAATATACTTAAAAAAAAAAAAAAAAACTTGCAGACAAACACGTCATACTTACACCACCCATGTGCCTTCTTTTCTCTAAAATGACGGAATTATCCATCCCTCATAACAGACCCCCTCATACACTTTTCAGCATGTCCAATGGATGATTGCATTTAACTGGTGATCCCCTTCCCTCCCATGACAAAAAATAATTCATAGAATGTCCTTAATAAAACTAACTGAAAAGATTCATCACACTCTTAACGATAATATGCATATTTTTGATAAAAAATGGGAGCAGTGGGAGTTAGCTGGGTTGTAATATAGTCCACCTGCCCTATTCTTGTGACCTTTTTTTTCATTATACTGTACATGTTTATCTAGGGCCAATAACGAGTATAATTGGATGCTACTGCTTATTTGCCTTCAATATGTTTTTCTTCTCTTCTTGTCATTATTTGTACTACGTATACACCTGTATTTTATGTATCTGCATGTACAATTTCATATATCCTTCCAATAAAATCTTTTGTAAACGGAACATACCGAACCCCATGCAAAACCATATAAAATCGCAATTCCCTTTCATCTGGTCCTCCAACTCTATTATGTTTTTAGGAATCCAATTATCTTCCCATGCCTCGCAGCTTTATAAATATAATTTTAAACCACTCCTTGAATTCTTGCCACAACACCTATCCCATCTAAAATCCCAAGGTTTATCAACAGCAGGAAGAACAGAAACTTTGAAAATGTTGATCTTCCCCAAACTATTATACATATTCTGAACACTGATAATACCAATCCCCAAGACCTTTCTCTCTGCAGTCCAAAAATGTTTCAAGCAGTTTATATGGAACCCACAAACCCCCTAGATGCTCCCTTAACATAATGATGAGAAACAGAAAATTTGGAGGAATGGGTGTGCCCAATTTCACAGCTTACTATAAGGTGTGCATTTTAGATCAAATCCGTTATTGGTGGATTATGCTTAAACATAAAACGTGGTCGGCTATAAAATCATTGACAGAGGCCTAAAATCAACTCTTATAGCCATCAAGCTTGGTGCACCATGCCCCAAATCCAATTCCCCAACAGTACACATCTCCACCAAAACATGGACAGAAATGTCCCTACATCCATCATCTAAAGAACCCATTTCAAAAATGTATGTTCCACTGTCAGTACTTCATCACTTCATCCCTTGTTTAGACCCCCTCCCATGGCAAAACAAAGACATTACCCTCCTAAAAGACTTATATCACGAAAAGGTATTTCATACCTTTGAAAACTTATTAGCCCAGTATCAGATCCCACCTTCAACACAATTCCAATACCTACGAATCCGCCCCTTTCTCCATATCCACCAAATACCTTTCCAATATCAATACCTTCAGGAACCCACACCACCAGTAAGAGGTATCTCCTTATTCTATAATTAATCCCACACTTAAAACTCCTTCTCCAAAACCAACACCATTCTTAAACCACCTAACTTTTCGCATAGTGATAGTACAACTTCTTCTTGCAAAAACAACAATCACAAAACAATGGAACTCTTCCATTGCTCCTTCGCCTAAAGAGACTATTCTCTCTCTCAACTACCAATGTGAGATGGAGAGGGTACTGGCGATTACAACTCTTACCAGTAGAGTTGAGCGAACCCGAACTGTAAAGTTCGGGTCCATACCGAACTTTGGGGTGTCCGTGACCTGGACCCGAACCCGGACATTTGAAAAAAAGTTCAGGTTCGGGGTTTGGGTATTTTATCCCGCCTGTTGAATAGCTGCAGGGCAGCTAATAAAAAATCATTTCACTGGTTTGCCCTTAGAAGCCATCACAGCCATGCCTACTAATGGCATAGCTGTGATTGGCCAGTGCATCATGTGACCCAGCCTCTGTATAAGCTGGAGTCACGTAGTGCTGCATGTCACATGCTCTCAGGCTAGTGTAGGGAGAGAATGCTGCCGGTGCTGTGAGGGACAGATTGCAGATATAATAACATCTCATCCTGCATTACAGAACGATCTGCTTCTGGACTAGGTAGAGATTACTACTACTACTGCTTTGAGGACAGATTGCCGATTTCATCCTGCATTACAGAACGATCTGATTCTGGACTAGGTAGAGTTTACTACTCCTGCTTTTAGGGACAGATTGCAGATCTAATAACATCTCATCCTGCATTACAGAACAATGTGATACTGGACTAGGTAGAGTTTACTACTCCTGCTTTTAGGGACAGATTGCAGATCTAATAACATCTCATCCTGCATTACAGAATGATCTGATACTGGACTAGGTAGAGTCTACTGCTTTGAGGGACAGGTTATTGTTTTAAAATCATCTACTAGTTCTATAGGGTCAGGTTCCTGCTGTTGCTGTAAGGGACAGATTATTGTTCTAAAATAATCTCCTAGTGCTATAGGGAGAGGTTCCTGCTGTTGCTGTAAGGGACAGATTATTGTTCTAAAATCATCACCTACTGCTATAGGGTAAGGTTCCTGCTGTTGCTGTAAGGGGCAAATTATTGTTCTAAAATCATTGCCTACTGCTATAGAGTCAGGTTCCTGCTGTTGCTATAAGGGACAGATTATTGTTCTATAATCATCTCCTAGTTCTATAGGAGAGGTTCCTGCTGGTGCTGTAAGGGACAGATTATTGTTCTAAAATCATTGCATACTGCTATAGGGTCAGGTTCCTGCTGTTGCTGTAAGGGACAGATTATTGTTCTAAAATCATCGCCTACTGCTATAGGGTCAGGTTTCTGCTGTTGCTGTAAGGGACAGATTATTGTTCTATAATCATCTCCTAGTTCTATAGGGAGAGGTTCCTGCTGGTGCTGTAAGGGACAGATTATTGTTCTAAAATTGTCTCCTAGTTCTATAGGGAGAGGTTCCTGCTGCTCCTGTAAGGGACAGATTATTGTCCTGAAATCATCGCCTACTGCTATAGGGTCAGGTTCCTGCTGTTGCTGTAAAGGACAGATTATTGTTCTATAATCATCTCCTAGTTCTATAGGGAGAGGTTTCTGCTGGTGCTGTAAGGGACAGATTATTGTTCTACAATCATTGCCTACTGCTATAGGGTCAGGTTCCTGCTGTTACTGTAAGGGACAGATTATTGTTCTATAATCATCTCCTAGTTCTATAGTGAGAGGTTCCTGCTGGTGCTGTAAGGGACAGATTATTGTTCTAAAATTGTCTCCTAGTTCTATAGGGAGAGGTTCCAACGTGGACAAGCTAACATTTATTAAAATGAACAAGGCATGGATCCCACAAGACTTGTCTGTACCTTGTGCAGAATAGTCATTTAGACCGGCCTCACACAGCCATTGGTATACTTGTTTCTTTGAATATGCCTCAATATTTTGGGGGCTACCCCAATTAGAAAAAACCAAACAAACAACAAAAAGTGTTGGCTACCTCCTCCACCACCGCCACTTCCACCTACACTGCCACGGTCACGGCCTAGTCAACCTCTAGGCTCCTACTCCACATCCACCCCCCTTCCCATTTTTATTTTTTTATTTGATTTTAAGTTATTTTCCCTATCCCCATTTTTTTGTAGGGCACTTGTCCTACTCTTACCCCCATTTTACTTCCTTTTGCAGCCCTCTAGCACTTTCCAGGACTTTTTTATAGCCATTTTTGTGCCGAAAAGTTTGGGTCCCCATTGACTTCAATGGGGTTTGGGGTCCGGAGTAAAGTTCGAGTCAAGTTCGGTACCGAACCCAAACTTTTCTGCGAAGTTTGGCCGAACCCGAACATCCAGGGGTCTGCTCAACTCTACTTACCAGCAAACGCTTTAGATTTAATTGGGATACTTGGCTAAACAATTCTAAATGCACATTTAAGTGTTGAAATGAGTGTAATTCTAATGTCTGGCACGTCCTTTACCCTCCTTTACCATCCTCCTCCCCCTTACTTTCTACCCCTTTCTTTTTAAGGTATACACTCGACCATTGATCTCAACAAGTGGCGCCACCTCTGCAGTAAACTTAGTCCACCACATCTCAGGGACTGCATTCAACATAAATGTATAATATGAAATGTTACCTTTACTGTTGCTTCATCTTCTCACTTTTAGTATGAAGCCTATATTGGGTGTATCGTGGTGCCTTCACCCCATAGGGCACAGCTTGATCCCAATGGGGTGTCTGGGTTGGCGGGCACCACATCTAAAACATATAGAAATGCCCATTCTCAATGTGCCTGATCTAACGAGTCTTCCACATGTCAATGTATTATTCTAGTTAGCAGTGACCCTTGGATTCTATTGCAATGACTGTAGTGAGTACCAGTGTGCCTACTGGTCTGATTGTACTTTGTCTCCTTTTGTCTCCTTTTGTTAAAATGCAATAAAAACCATTGAACACAAAAGGACTCTTGAGGCGCTTGGGCCTGGGACAACCCCAACTCACCCCCTGGCACATCTAGGCAAGACATTCCAGTATCAGTAGTGTGTGGACAGAGCAACCTACCTTCCTATGACAATTGGTGGTAGGTTCCTCTGCCAACTCTGTGTCATGAAATGAGCTGTTTAAGTTTGGGCTCTTCTTATAAAATGCAAATTGTTTAATTTTCTGTGTGCACTAACCTATTTCCTCTGCGTGTATATATAAAAGCATGTAACAAGTCAAGGACTGTCATTTCCTTTGACGGACCAAAGGTTCTTTAGTGAGAGAGGATGTAGCAGGGAGCTATATATACTTATGTATACCTGCATTTCAGAGACAGTGTGCAGTGTTGTTTATGTGAAGCTGACTCCCTCTAGCGGCAGCAAAAGACCATGTCATCACATCTTTCTAGTGATTTATTCCAGCAAGAGAAATGCACTCTGGGGTTGTAGTTTGCTTGTGAGGATTTCCCCTCCAGCTGCACTGCAGTAAAACTATATTTCCCATCAGACTGTGCAGCAGAGAAGAATTCCTGGGAAGAAGAGGTGCCTTATGGGAGAGTCTATTTAAGCAGAGGCTGGGGCCTAGCACAGTCTCTCTGGACGACGGTGATTGATCAGTCAAGACCCTGTGTGAATGGTGGTGGAATCGTGGCCTACTCACACCATCCTAACAGTTCAACAACTTTGCAGCGCCACAGCGAGCATCAAGGAAGACCTGCCCTGTGTCAGGGGAGTCTCTTCCCGGTTCCTGCAGTCATTTTGGACGATCGATCCAGGGAGAACCGCGGAGAGGGGCAGTGGAAGTCGGTCTTAAAAGCCAGAGAGCTGGAGTGAACATCACCATCATCTCCATCCTTGTCATCTTCTTCATCCACAGCCGTGGACTCATTATCTTCATCCATTGGTCCTGTGGGGTGAACGGGCGGAAGCCCAGTACTGCGGACACTGTGTACACATTACCTGCTTAAACATATTCACTACAGTCAGAGCTTAGATCCCAGCACACAAGAGGAAAGTTTGAACATAAACATTTATACCCCTTTAGTGGATTGGTGTTACTCAGAAATAAAATTCAGTGATCACTGTTAAGCTTCTTCTGTATTGCTACAGCCATAGTGCATAGTGCATAGTGCACTTCTAGGAAACCTGTTTATGATATTTGCAGTTGCAATTGATATATATCATTCAAACGACAGAGCCGGCTGAAGATCATTGGAACTTTTCATCAAGGAACATTGATTCATCATAGCTTTTGGTCTGTTCCTCCCCTATTATAGGCCCCCAAAATTGATCAAATCATTGATAAGTTATATTCACCTAAGAACTCTCTGTATTAGAGCAGGCTGCATTTATTGGTCATTATTGCCTATTTATGTACCTGATTATTTGCAGTTTTCTGGTTCAGGCCTGTTCATAGATTATCCAACTGTTATATTTGGGTTCTTCACTTTCTTTTGGTGGCTGCCAGGGGAGTGGATAGTAGAGTGGTCTGACAATCAGAAGTCATTCCCCTGCTCTCCTGTGCCCCACTCTCATGCACAGCAAATCAATCTGTGCTGGTATTATTACACTGAACCATAGAGTGTAGGAGTTGCAGGAGGTTGTTTCTGTGAAATATCATTATCACAATAGTACTGTATTTGCTAAACCCAGGGTCCCCCTTAATTTGAAATATTTGAGTAAATACCATTGATTTTCTCAACTTGTGTGCCTCTTTACTGTGTCCTATTTAAAGGGGAACTAACACAATAATACTTGAACCCAGTATTACCAAGTGTGCCAGAGGGGACTGAGACTGTTATTGGGGTTGAGAGGCAAACGGACTGAACATACTTAAATGGCTCCTGCGGTGGTAGCACTACACAATTAATTGCATTTCAGCTTATTCTCAGCCTTTACTAAATTGTACATCCACGTAGCTGTATATTATCCTACTATGAAATAGTAACAACTCACTGTCATGGGTTGACTTGTCTGGCATCTAAGCATATTCACAAGAATGAGGAATGAAAACCTTTTTTGAGTGTATGAGATTTTCTAACCTGAGCACAAAACAGATACATGATACACTGAGACATTTGTCACACTGTGATATGAAAATCAATAGTAATAATGATAATATACTATTTGAGTAGTGTTGGATGCATATGAAGAGATGTGTTGCACAGCACTATAAAACTGATTAATAGCTGTGTTTTTCCAATCAGTGTTCCATGCTGCACAGACACAGGCAGTCGGTAGAATAACTGAAGGCATAGCACAAAAGAAAAGAAAAACCTTCTCTGTGTGCTGTAATGTAATGATGCTGTAAAACTCCCAGTAATAGTGTCCTGTTGGTATTTGGTATTTGATAAGCATCTACAACCAACTTGGTCATAATGATGTATTTGCTACTTTGAAGAGATGTTTCAAGACTTTCAAAGAACATTTAAAATCTTTGAGTCTTCAACCTTTGTTTTAAAATACAGTCCAGTACTTAAAAGGGCAGGACCTGTCAGGACATCTGTTACCTGCCAAAGATCAAACTCTCACCCAATGGCTGAGGCTGCCATTGCTGGTGTGAGATCTGGTTCAGAGATTTCACTATTTGGGGGATAAGGAGTCACATGTGTTCCCCCCCTAAATTTAATAATGCTTGAGGTAAAATGGGTATTACCAGCTCACAGCATTGTATGGTGCTATGATGCATGATATGTGTCCTAACAGGCACCATTTAAAGCCCAGGTTCAGACAATTTTTTTTATTAAACAGTAGGGATGGGCCGAACACCTCTGGTTCAGTTCGTACCAGAACATGCGAACAGACAAAAAATTTGTCCGAACATTCAAACACCGTTAAGGTCTATGGGACCCGAACATGCAAAATCAGAAATGCTCATTTTAAAGGCATGTCCTTCCCTAGGGGACATGTATCAATGCAAAAAAAAGTTTTTAAATTCATCGTTTTTTCAGGAGCAGTGATTTTAATAATGCTCAAAGTGAAACAATAAAAATGAAATATTCCTTTAAATAATGTGCTTGGGGGTCCCCTTAGTCTTCCTGTAAAAGGGCGCACCTCTGTGATGTTTAGAAGAGTCCCAGAGAAAAATGACATTTGTAAAGGAAAAAATTGTAATTTATTATCGCGACTGTAATGTATTGCCAGTTCCCTGCAATATACAAAAAATCACTGAAAAAATTTCCATGGGGTCCCCCCCTCCAGTCCATACCACGCCATTCGGTCTCGTATGGATTTTAAGGGGAACTCCACGGCAAAAAAATAAAATAAATTGACGTGGGGCCCCCCTAAAATCCAAACCAGACCCTTATCTGAGCATGCAACCTGGCCGGTCAGGATAGGCGAGGATGAGCAAGCACCCTCCCTGAGCTGTACCAAGCTACATGCCCTCAACATGGGGAGTATGGGTGCTTTGGGGCAGGGGGGCTCTGCGCCCCCCACCCCAAAGCACCTTGTCCCCATGTTGATGGCGAAAATAGCCTCTTCCTCACAACCCTGGGCTGCGGGCAGGGGGATTATCGGAATCTGGAAGCCAGCTTTAATAAGGGGGCCCCCAGATCCCACCCCCCATGTGAATTAGTATTGGATACATCGTACCCCTACTAATTCACCAAAAAGTGTCAAAAAAGAAAAAACCACAGGAGACAATTAGGGACAAGTCCTTTCTTTATTAAGAAAAAAATAAATAAGTGTGCCCTGTTGAAATCCGTCGTCAATCACGGTGCGCGATGGACCCGATAAAAAGAAAAAGCCACAACAGCTCCTCCTCCATGGGAGGGCCCCCACCTACTGAGCTTGGTTTGTTTTGACAGTTTATTTATAGGGAAGGGCGGGGCCACCCGGTGTTGTAGTTGAGTGACCCACCCCTCTGACATCACATGATGTCAGAAGGGGCAGGGTCATCTGTACGGCACTGGGTGGCCCCGCCCTTCAAAATAAATAAACTGTCAAAACAAACCAAGCTCAGGCGGCGGCAGCCCTCTCATGGAGGAGGAGCTGTGTGCGCTGTCTGCAAATTATGCCAAAGTCGCGCCGAACACCCTACAATGTTCTAAATTTAGGGATCGGGCGAACAACGGAACCGAACCGTTCTCCCATCCCTATTAAACAGTATAGTCCACCAGGGCAGTTAAAACAAAAAAAGCTCTGGGTACAATACTCCCCCTCAGTCTGGAGCTTCCTCCAAAGTATTTTCTCTTGGCCACATGATGTGGTTTGTCATCAGGGTTGAATGTACCTTGAAAACTGATCACTTTATTGTGACACTTTGCAACTGATGCCTGGTTCTCTTCTGCACTCTCTGGTATCTTATATCAGCCCCAGTGTACATACAGGGAACAATAGAGACATGGCCCCGCCCTTCAATATAAATAAACTGTCAAAACAAACTGAGCTCAGATGGCAGCAGCCCTCCCATGGAGGAGGAGCTGTGAGCGCCATCTGCAAACTATGCATTATGGGGCGTTCAGCAGTGCCGAAGTTGCGCCAAACACCCCACAATGTTTTAAATTTGGGGATTGGGCGAACAACTGAAGTTCGGCCCGAACGTATTCTCGGGCCGAACCGCTCGCCCATCCCTATTAAACAGTATAGCCCAACAGGGCAGTTAAAACAAAAAAGCTCTAGGTACAATACTCCCCTTCAGTCTGGAGCTTCCTCCAAAGTATTTTCTCTTGGCCGCATGATGTGGTTTGTCATCAGGGTTGAATGAACCTTGAAAACTGATCACTCTATTGTGACACTTTGCAACTGATGCCTGCTTCTCTTCTGCACTCTCTGGTTTCTTATATCAGCCCCAGTGTACATACAGGGCACAATAGTGACATGGGGACAACAGAAGGAACAAAGGGGCAAGGCATCTGACACACACACTCTTGAAAACTGCAAAGCATGGCACTTTGAGCATCAGGAGGGGTAAGTATTAACCTTTTTCTTTGCAGAGAAGACTTTTTAAAAATGTATTTTAGGTAGCAACGGGACCACTAATAATCTGAAGGACTAAGGTAATTTAATTTTTTTAATATTATTATTATTTTTTCCAACATAAATACATATAGAAAAATAAATAAAAAATAAACAGAATCACAGAGCATTCTAGTTTACAAGCAGCAACCAATTGAAATGCATTGACCTGCACATTGTAATGATCATATGACCCTACGTGTAGGGGGTCAAAGGGCAAAGAGTAAAAGAACATCTGGTTCACTACCTTACAGGTAGAGTATAGACTATATAATACAGAGCAACAGAATACCTCTGAAAATAAATAAGAAGGTAAGGAGAAGACAAAAATCGATTCAGTAGACACTAATCACATAGACCAATGTTTTAGAAATTTTCTTTGGCAAACTCTGTGCTGGTGGGTTAAAAGATTCCAGTCTGTAAAAAAAAAAAAATAGCTAGCAGCTACAAATACAGAAGCTCCCAACTTTTAACATAAGTACACTTACCTGTCCAGGAATCCCACAATGTCGGCACCCTTAGTCGATTCCTCAGTCGGCTAAGGGTGCAGGCGCTAGCATCTGTAGTAAGGAAAACAGGAAGTGAAGCCTTGCGGCTTCACAGCCTGTTTCCTACTGCGCATAAGCCAGTCACGCTGCTCTTTCTGAATGGTCCCACCATCTTCCGGGACCTCTGTGTATCCCAGAAGGCAGTGGGGGGAAGGAGGAGGGGTCGGAAATGTTGTAGATCGCCGTGTGGTGATTTTACCCAGAAGTGGGAGCGGGTACCTGTCAAAACCAGTGAATAAGGTGAACAGGTGCATAAACTCCACTATTTTTGCACAACAGAATGCTTACCAGTAAACTTTACAGAATTCAACCTGACACATATTACTTACCAACTAAAAAGATTGTACTTTCTCCAAGCAAAGGTTACTAAGTGCAATTCGTCCTTAGCCATTGGTACATACAATACTCTGTACTGTTGTTTAAGTATACCATAGCCTGCCTATATGCCATATATGACATATATTGTAATCTATCCATATTGCACACTGATATGTAAGAGGGATGCAAAACACTTCTATTAGTAGGGATGGTTTTAGAACAGAATTTGGAAGGACAAGATACCAAAGTAACAGAATTCAGTGATAAAGGTTAGAATAATTTTACTAAATCCATGCACCATACAACAAAGAAAATGTTTGTTTATAAAGATATCACATGACCTGGGTTTATTATGTGCCTTGCTATATATCAGACCACATTTTCATTTCATTTTCAGCTTTAAAACACAAAGTAATGTTTTACTTTAAAGGAATCACATATAACTAGAACACGTGTGAATATTTTGCACAGTACTTCCCATGTCAAGTGAAACCCCTACTGTTTTTAAGTTGTTGGGTTGACTGACATTTCAACTATACATGAAGGCAAAACAGACTCATAATATATTCCAGACAGAATATTAAAATGTATCTTCAAGCATAGATAGAGAATCCTGCTCACACAAAATCATAAAAATTAATGGTTTTCTCAACAATGGATGCATTTTACTGTTCACCCTATGAACTTACTATATTGAGTAATGAGTTGTTCTTGAAAGAAATACACTTTCACAATGCCACAAACCCCCTGTGCACGTACTAGATTTTCTCCAGAAAATACTTATAACAAATGTGCACCCATGACAATGGTAAAGGCCATGCAGAGGTGTCACCTATCATCCATGCTCATTAAAATGTGTGTCTTTAGTGTTTCAGGATCAAAAAATTAAAGAACCTTACAATGTGAAATGTAAAAAGTTTGAAAATCTCTCTTATCAGCTGTGTTTCTTTTATAACAGGCAGACTAAACCCATTCAAAGAAATGTCACACACTGAACTTAGATACAGCAGGTATCAGAAATCATCAAATGCACTCAAACTTTTTCTGCCGAAAGAACAATTCTGCTGATGTTTTAATGAAAACTGTTAGCTAAACTAACTTTTTCAGTTTTTACCAACTTGCAAAGTATATAAAAACCATTATGCTTACCTTTACAGTATTTCTATTGTCTTATGGGACTTAAATGCAATGGTGTAACTAATTTAATTTCCAAATTGTGAGATAACACAAATTAAGCATCACAATAAAGAAGACCAAAAAAAGTTACAGAACCTTGTAAGAGTAGACCATCTGGAATAGAAATATCCTATTCTGGCTGACCAATGTACGTCAATCTCGAAATCACTGGAAATGTTGGGTCTCCTCATCCACACTAAAATCAGTTACTTACCCTTTGCAGATTCTACCAACCACCTGGATACACTGGCACACCTCTAATTTCACCAGACCCTACCTTATTATGTTGATATAAGCAGCTCTTGCACTTTACAGTTATCTCCTTTGGGTCCCACCTAGTACCACACCCTGCCTGTATTTCTAAGAGTACTAACTCTTGTTGCTTGTGGATTCAACATGCCCAGCATTGCACATGACTAGGAATTAGGGATGGTCTTCAAGTTTGGGTTGAGCATAAGTTTGAAAAAATGGTGGACCATAACGTTTGTTTGTTGTAAATAAAACAAGACCAATAATGCACTTTCTGGTTCAAACTATGGTCAGGTGAGCTGTAAAGGTCAATCATGGAGTTTTAACAATGTTCCAGCCTCCCTCCTGTAAAAGACAGTGTTCTGCAGAGCCTTTGTTCATTGTTAGTAGAGATGGGCCGAGCACCCCCCCTGTTCGGTTCGCACCAGAACTCCCAAACAGATAAAAAGTTCTGGCCCGAACGGCAATCCCTAATAAAGCCTATAGGACCTGAACCTGGACCTGAAGTCCCCATTTTGATGGCTTATATACAAACTATTGGCCATAAAGAGTATGGGGGTCCAGGTACTGCCCTGGGGGACATGTATCAATGCAAATAAAGTTTTTTAAAAAGATTATTTTTACAGGAGCAGTATTTTAACCACTTCTCAACCGAGCCTGTTTTTTGGGTTCAGTGTTTACAAGTTAAAAACTGTTTTTTTTTGCTGTAAAATTACTTAGAACCCCCAAACATTATATATATTTTTTTCTAACACCCTAGAGAATAAAATGGCGGTCATTGCAAACTTTATGTCACACTGTATTTGCGCAGCGGTCTTCCAAACGTGCTTTTTTAAAATAAATTCAGTTGTTTTTAGTTAAAAAATAAGAAAACAGTAAAGTTAGGCCATTTTTTTCCATATTGTGAAAGATAATGTTATGCCGAGTAAAATGATACCCAACATGTCATGCCTCAAAATTGTCATGCACCTTGTCCCCATGTTGATGGTCTACGGTTGTGGGGGTCTGCGGGCAGTGGGCTTATCGGAATCTGGAAGCTCCCTTTAACAAAGAGGCCCCCAGATCCCATACCCCATGTGAATAAGTATGGGGTACATACTAATATAGTTAAGGGTGGGGCTACCTGGCAAAGTCACCTGGTGGCACCACCTGCTTGTGACATCACCGACCCAGCATGCACCGGTCAGTGATGTCACAAGGGGGTCGTGCCTCCAGGTGATGTTGCCAGATGGCTCTGTCCTCTACCTAAATAAGATCTGTCAAATGGCAAGCCAGGCATTCAGCGGTTTGCCTTAGTTGACAGTGGAGGATTTTTTTTCTTTCTTTTTTGGGTGCAGTGGCATTGTGATTAACGATGGATCTACATCGGAGGACACTTTAAAAAAAAAAATATTTAATTAGGAATTGTCAAAAACTATCTCTGTGGTTTTATTACTTTTTGACACTTTTTTGGTGAATGGGTAGGGGTACTATGTACTCATTCACATAGTGGGCCTGGATCTGGGGGCTCCCTTGTTAAAGGGGGCTTCCAGATTCTGATAAGCCCCCTGCCCACAGACCCCCACAACTACAGCCTAGGATTATGGAGATGAGGGCCTTGTCCCCATCAACTTGGGGACAAGATGCTTTGGGGCAGAGGGGCAGAGCCCCCCTGCCCCAAAGCACCCTTTCCCCCATGTTGAGGGCATGTGGCCTGGTATGGTTCAGGAGGGGGGCTTGCTTGCCTCCCCTTTCCTGGCTTGCCAGGCTGCATGCACGGATAATGGTCTGATATGGATTTTGGAGGGGACCCCACACTGTTTTGTTTTAACTTTTGGCATGGAGTTCCCCCTAAATCCATACCAGACCTGAAGGGGGACCCCACACCATATTTTTTTTCACTTTTTTATTGCCAGCAATTTATTTATTCAGCTGTCAGCGGGAAAGCCCATTGACAGCTGATGACTCTTTGGTTGTTAAAGACGTCATGGTTGGCTTCCCGACACCGCTCCTTAACAACCAGCTGTTCACTGCGCCCTGATTGGGAAAAGTTTTGAAGTGCATTGCAAGGCGTAACATTTGCCAAATGCCCTGTAAAATTGTGTGTTCACCGAACAGGCACAAACAAGATCCATAAAGACATAGGTGAGTGAGCTTGACTGGACTGCACAGAGTCCTGACCTCCACCCGATAGAACACCTTTGGGATGAATTAGAGCGGAGATTGAGAGCCAGGCCTTCTTGTTCACATCCGCACCTGACCTCACAAATGCGCTTCTAGTCAAACATTCCCATAGACACACTCCTAAACCTTGTGGACAGCCTACCCAGCAGAGTTGAAGCTGTTATAGCTATAAAGAGTAGGCCAACTCAATATTGAACGCAATGGGCTAAGACTGAGATGCCATTAAAGTTCATGTGCGTGTAAAGGCAGGCATCCCAATACTTTTGATAATATAGTATACATGCACATACCAGCACATACGAATGTGGCTGACAGTCTAAGGTGCATCTATGTATAAAAATTACCATTCGGCCCCCCATATTAGATATTGCTGTGCTTGCTTGAGTGAGAGCAATAATTCTAGGGCCATCATTTATGGTTATCTGATGATACTGATGAAATGTAAAGGCTTTTAAAGTGTCGCCTACCAATAATTTCAGGTACTGTAGTTTGCTGCTTCTTCATGTGTGCTTTTGTAAGGCTTAACATATGCAATATCTCCTTCCTCAGTGCAGTTTCACCTTTGTTTATTTTACCAATCAAAAAATTGGTTAATATTGTTATTGTGTACACTAAAATTAAATTTTGTGTATTTTTACTGAAAATTTGTTTGATAAACAGTTGCACTAATATTGTGTGACATACAAATTTCAGCACAGAGAAACGAATACTGAAAATGTATATTTGCAGAGTTTTGTCATTAAATAAATAATGCAGTAATGTAGATTTCCAGTTATAAATGGCTGTTCGGGGTTCTTTTCAAGTTGAGGCTTGGGAGAAAATAAATTACACCTGGGAATGTACTAACTAATTATGGTGGAGATAAATTATAGTGCAATGTTGCTTTTCTGACTGTAGGTGGTTCTATTCAAATTAGTTTTGGAATACAAGTAAAATAATACTAACATTTCTAGTCACTACAATATTTGGAATGTTTTCTTCTGGAAATAAATGATAGTCTAATGTTGAGTTCCAGTTTAAAATATGGCTGTTGATAGTATTCTTCAAACTGGGGCTTGAGTTCAAATAAATGAAATCTGGGAACATACATATTACAATATTTAGGGTGTTTTTTTCTGGTAATATTTCATACTGTAATGTTGATTGCTAGATTCAAAAATGACTGTTGCTGGGACAATTGTCATTGGGTGTTGAGTTGAAATGAAGAAAATCTAGGAATGTACTTATCACAACAATTGCAGTGGTTTCTTTTCTGTGAATAAAATTATACTGCAGTGTTGATTAAAAATGGCTGTTGGGGCTCCTATTCAAACTGGGAATGGAGTACAAATAAATTAAAACTGGGAACAAACTCACAATGTAATTTGATGTTTTTTTTCTGGATACTGTAATGTTGCTTTCCACTATTACAAATTACTGTTGGTGGTCTTATTGAAATTGGGGCTTGAATGCAAATACATTAATACAGGGAAGGTAATCACAATCTTTTGTGGGATTTCTTTCTAGGAATGAATGATAACATAATTTTTAATTCTAGATTAAAAAATAACTGTTACTTGTGAGAGCAAATAAATTAATACTGGGAACATAGGTTATAACATCCTTTGGGGGCTTTTTTTTATAAATTATTTTATAACTTATATTGGTGGTCCTGTTGGGGTCTACTACAAGTAATCCAAAAATGTGTACGCATTGAGCATAAGGCAGAAGTAATGCACATGCAGCTAATAGGGGTCAAGAAGATTCCACATCCGGAGATGAAAAAAGTGTTCCTAAAGCATTTGATACACATTTCAAAGTAATTAGTAGACCCTACAGATCAGTGGTTCTAAACCCCTGTCCTCAGGACCCACTAACAGGCCAGGTATGCAAGATAACTGAAATACATCACAGGTGTATTAATTTGCTGCTCAGTGATTTCAGTATTCTACTCTGCATCTCCCCAAGGTAATACTTAAAATCTGGCCTGTTAGTGGGTCCTGAGGACAGGAGTTGAGAACCACTGCTGTAGACTTTTGGAAGTCCAGTCAGGACCATTAGCCATGGCTAGAACAATATGGTGTAAATATTGTGATAGGAATAGGAGAAGTTACTAGTTGTGTCAAGGGTGGGAGATATATTTGTCCCACGTTTAGGCAGTATGAAGACTGTTTTTCTTTTTCTGTTGTGTAGTGAGGTTTCTGGACTGGCTTAGAAGTTGATGAGTCCAGCTGAAGCAGGCCTGGCTATTCTGGGCTCTAAAAACTATCAGTCTGCTTAGGCGGGGTGCTCCACCTTGGAATCCTGGAATATACTGTGCATGTCAGACTACAGAACAGAAAACGTGTGGTGAAAAACAGGTCCTGTGTAGTAAGACCAAGCCTCTGTGACTAGGCCTGTTCTTTTTCTTGCTGGTGGTTACGTGCCTGGGTAGCAGTAAGTTGCTTCAGGATGATTAGTCAGGGCCTAGTGGGCTAGTAGGTCACCCAAAGTGGCAAGGTTTTATTTTTTGGTTTTGTTTTTGTTTTGCTGTTTTGTTGCCTGTACATGTTGAAAATATACTTTGTTAAAGAGGTTGTAAAACCTCTAAAAAAAATAAAACCCTACAAGAGAAAGGCATAATGAACTAGTATACATCGCATACTAGCTCATTATGAAATACTTACCTTAGAACAAAGCCCTGTATCAGAGTCAGCACTCTTCCACCTGAAGTTACCTCTGGGTTTGCGGCTCTGGCGCTATGATTGGCCGTAGCCACGACGACGTCACTCCCGTGAGTCGGTAACTGCACGACCCCATAGAAACTGCACCAAGGGGCCCGTTTCTTCAGTGCGCATGTGCCGATGACATTGGCACATGAAGATACAGGGAATATCTCCTAAACTATGCAAGTTTAGGAGATATTCCTGGGACCTAGAGGTAAGCCTTATTATAGGCTTACTTGTAGTTTAAAGTGGTTGTCAAGAGTTGACAGCCACTTTAATAAACGTGTGTTTTCACATGTGCCGTGCTTGTCAACAGTGCTGTACATTTGTCCAGTGAAGCATACCCTGCTACTGAGATAATCCATCACAAAATATTGCACTCCATTGTTGATTACTACATTTTTTTCAATGGATGGTGAACATCCTGCTCTAAAAAGTTATTTTCAAATGGGAGATTAAATATTAAGCATGTAGGTACTTGAATATTTGGGGGCTGTTCCCAATGCAGTTTGTAAATGCTGTTCATTGAGTCAGTAGACAAGTTTGCCTTTTTATTGGGAAAATTTGATTTCTTGATTGTCTCCAATTTCAGTGCAATAATACATTATAATTTTGATGTATTGATTACGTTGTCTAGGTCTCAACTTCTGAACCTGCAGCCTACAAAAGCTGCTTTTAAGTGTGCATCAAATCTGTCCAATATTTATGTTTTTTTTCTTTGAAATAATGCACTATATTTTGTATTTTCTAATTATAAACCTGACTGGTTTCTCCCTCTTAAGTACTTACATACTATAGATTGAGTCAGTACAATATTTCTGGCTGTTGTATCTGAAATAATCAACTGATATTTTTATTTATAATTTGTAATTTATTTTATCTTTGTGTTAATTAGATTACATATGTCAGTGGCTGCTGGCAGTCTGGGCAAGAGCTGCTGCCATTGTCCCAGCATCTTACTACATCCTTTACAAAAAAAACCCTCAAAAAATCAAAAACACTCTGCACCTAACAAAAATGTGCACCCTCAACACAGGTTTTTAAAAAGCAGCTTTTCAGTTCTAAATTCATATCAATGTGTTGAAGGCACTCTCTGCCGTGACATGTGCAGCAGGGCAGGCTAGTACCTAAAGTGCATGTAGTTTCAGTATTTCCTGGATCTGAGTACTCTTTTCCTCCTTCTCCTATGCCTACAGGCTGGCAGATCTAGCCACCATAAGAAAATGCAGCAAAGAGGCTACTTGGAATGGGATACTTTAGGCTCTCTCTTGAATGGTGGAAGAGTTCCTTGCACTAAAAAGCTATAATAAAGTTTACTGTTATAAAGATCAAGCTAAAGCCCTCAAATATGTACAAAATGTCCAGTGGAAAAACAATTAAAGATATATGAACAAACACCGCACTTAGCTTGTGCAAATTAGCATATCATATCAGAAAGTATATATCAAACATTCGGTAAATATAAAATGTCCCACAGTAGTGAAAAACAGAGTTTGTGCTCCAATGCAAAATGTAAAGATCATTGCTCCACTTGTTTAGTGTTCAGACAGAGTGCCCCACATGGATGTAAACTCACCCTGGAGGTTGGCCACCTATCACTAGTGTGGTCACTTGCGCTTTATGGGGAAAGAGACCCCTAGATGATATCTTTAATAGTCAGCCACACTGCAAGTAATTCTCCAAAGGTGGGGAGAAAAATGACAGAGGAGGGAGCCCATAGCGTAAAATAATTTTATTTAAAATTTCCAGTAAAAACAAAAATAGGTACACTCATGTGTTCTGGTGCCTAGAGCATGGCACCTGGTGTGTTCAGCATTTGTATCTCAAAGGTAATAGTCTGGCCGGCATCCACTGAACACTGCTCAATCGCAGTTTGGCTCGGTTCCCTGTATTCGTTTCTTGGGTGCATGTGATGTCACGATGACGCGATCTAGCCTCAAATTCTGAACACACCGGGTGCAGCACAGTGGCCAAGACCATACAGTGGTTTAATAGGACAGGTTCCACTCAGAACAGGCCTCCCCATGGTTGACCAAAGAAACTGAGTGCACATGCTCAACGTCATATCCAGAGGTTATCTTTGGAAATAGATGTATGAGTGCTGCCAGCATTGCTGCAGAGGTTGAAGGGGTGGAGGGTCAGCCTGTTAGTGCTCAGACCATACACCACACACTGCATCAAATTGGTCTGCATGGCTGTTGTCCCTGAAGGAAGCTTCTTCTAAAGATGAAGCACAAGAAAGCCCGCAAACAATTTGCTGAAGGCAAGCAAACTAAGGACATGCATTACTGGAACCATGCCCTGAGACCAAGATAAACTTATTTGGTTCAGATGGTGTCAAGCGTGTGTGGCGGCAACCAGGTGAGGAGTACAAAGGGAACTATGAATGCCAACATGTGCCAACATGTACTGTGACATACTGAAGCAGAGCATGATCCCCTCCCTTCAGAGACTGGACCGTAGGACAGTATTCCAACATGATAACGACCTCAAACACACCTCCAAGATGACCACTGCCTTGCTAAAGAACCTGAGGGTAAAGGTGATGGACTGGCCAAGCATGTCTCCAGACCTAAACCCTATTGAGCATCTGTGGGGCATCCTCAAATGGAAGGTGGAGGAGCGCAAGGTCTCCAACATCCACCAGCTCTGTGATGTCGTGGAAGGAAAGTGGGGGTATAAATCGGTCCCCAACTGGCAGCCCCACACCCTGCACAGTGGATTTAAAGGACTATTGCGGTACCAAAATAATACATAAAGGCAACAAGTAGTGTTGAGCGAACCCGGACTGTAACGTTCGGGTCTGTACCGAACTTTCGGGTGTCCGGGACCCGGACCCGAACACGGACATTTCAAAAAACGTTCGGGTTTGGGTTCTGGGTTCTGGTAGTTGATCACTGTCAGTGCTTTTGTGAGGGAGAGATTGCAGACATTTTAACATCTGATCCTGCATCCTGAGACTACTACTGCTGTTGCTCTGAGGGATAGATTGCAGAAATTTGAGATTTCACATTCAGCTGCTTTGAGTGACACATTGCAGATTGCAGATCAAACTCTGCATAACACAACGATCACTACGATCGTGCACAACGAGCAGATTGTTGGGGTAATTTGAAATTTCACATACTGCTGCTTTGAGTAACACATTGCAAATCAAACTCTGCCTCGTTACGATCGTACACAACGATCAGATTGTGCGATCATACACAACAATCAGATTGTGGGAGTAATTTGAGATTTCACATACTGCTGCTTTGAGTGATCTGACTGCACTAGGTAGAAGCTTCTGCTTAGAGGGACAGATTATTGTTCAAAAATCATTGCCTACTCCTATAGGGCCAACTGTTGCTGTAAGTGACACATTATTGTTCAAAAATCATCTCCTAGTTCTAAAGGGAGAGTTTCCAGCTGTT